>SGJC01000043.1:0-31281 GCA_009887335.1 Henneguya salminicola | reverse complement strand
ATTAAAAAAATTGATCTTAGTTTACTTTGCGCACGCTCATAAAAATTAGACGATTTTAGACGTTAGACGTTTTTAGACGATTTTTTTATCCTTCGACAAAACGGATTGCCAGGGATTCGTTTTTAGTCACATTAGCTCTCACTTATTGGTTGAGTTGTTAAATAATTTATAAACGAAAGGTGATTATTATTAAAAAATAGGGAGAAATAGCCCAAAAAACCCTTATGACTGTATAACTCAAAACGAGAAAAGTAAGAAGCGAGATAGCTATACATTTGTTGATAATTAGTATCAAATAAATCGGATAGATTACGGACGAGAAAAAAACAAATACATCTAGAGATATACGGTTAAAGCTAAAGCTACAAGTCAAAAGAGTCAACATGCAATTGCCTGGATAATAGTTTGAAAGTTATGTACCAGATTTTTATAAGCTTCCAACTCCGCATCCAAAGATTCTTTAGTAATAACACCTTTTGGTGTTTGACCAAATGAAGTTAAACGATCAAACTGTTGTCGTCTTTTTCCAGCAAAATTTTTATTTCTGCCAAATCTAGGATGATCTTTTCGAGCTCCTTGACTAGGATACGACCGAAACTTATTGAAACGATTATGGGAATTCCTGCTATAATTAATTCGAAAAAGGGTTAGGAAAAAAAATCTAAAAATATAACTTAATCAAATACCATTATTATAAAAACAAAACAAATAAATGGTAGATAAAGCTAGACTCTACCTTATATTATGTTGAATATATTTTTTAGGCATGGTGACAAATTCAATCTTCATTGGGCGTCCTTAATATAAGAAAATACAGATAAACCATCTAATGCTTGATTGTGATATTTATTTAAGGCGGAGGTGGCGTCCCCTTGATGATAAAATATGACATCTGCACTGCCTCGCGAACGTCCAGATTTGTCATAATTTATATACGATTTTTTAATAGGTCCAAACACGGTAAACAGTTCCTAACAATGGAATAAACATCAACGAACGCGAATATCTTCATCTGTTACCATGTAGCTAAGATTCGACACTACAATTTTTGAGATAGGAAATTTTCCATTTTTAGTATATTTTATGCTTCCGTTAGGTTTGGAGCGCATGGGATACTTGATTGTTATATAATTGTAGGCAATACTTTACGAGCCATAAATTTATTATTATTTCCTCGTCTATTTTGGTTTTGTCGCCTGGTGGCTTTAATTATTTCATCCAAAGGCAAATCAACTTGCATCAAGCCTGACATATTAATTGTTTAACGTCGTGTTCCGAAGATTGCCTTAAATAGATGAACGCCGCGACGTGCGGTATTCTTTCCGAAGCAATTATTCTTAGTTATGACATTAAACTATTTTTAATCTTCAAATTGAGTCCATAATTATAAAAATTATTTTTATCGCTTAATTTACTAGAATAAACTACGTTATTCTGGCAGTTTATTGCAACATTATTCCGCATGCGCTATTTAATATGACAAATTTTCGATTTCTTATCATTTTATCAACAATTGGGTCGTGGCTATACGATATAAAGATTCAAATATTACAATTAAGACTAAAAATATCTTATATCTATATTTGGTAAACTCAAATGAGCTATTTATATCATGGAACCGTTTCCACACGAATCAAGCTAGGAGTCTGTGAATTTTCATGCCGTTATAACCTTATCTTAGCTAAAGGTAAAGCTATTTGTGCGAATATACGAGTCTCCTTAATTTTGTGATCTAATATTTCCTAAAATACGTTGAACGTAGAAATAAAATATACACCATCCATTTTATTATCAATCATGAAAAAAAAAATTAAAAAAAACATATAATACATTTATGTAATCATATGTAAATGTCCAAATTTTTGGAAATCGATATCGCCTAAGCCGGCATATACGCCCGCACATTAAAATATAACGATAATTATTGAGAACCTACTCTGTAGCGTTCTATGTATACTTGATTCAATTTAATGTGATTTTTTTATGCAAACTCCCCCTAACATATCTCCAGCATTAAAAGATACCCGGATGATTTAAAGCGAATAAAAAAACTCTTATAACAAACCATTTGAACACACAAATTAATATTGGTCTTTTGAGCTCTAATTATACTACAATAAAATAATTTTATTCGAATCCATTTGCCGATTTGTTAACAATAAGAAATTATGAGAATGTAACAGTTAAAATACACATGAGAATAACGAATTTAAATTTCTTTCACCTCTTTGAAAAAAAAAATTCGATTTAATTGTGCATCTTTTTTTATATTGTGTGTGTGTGTGTGTGAATAAAATAGAAGTGGAAAATATTTAAAAAAATTATGGCCGTTTAAAGAAGCTATGTAAAAAAAAGGAATTATCTTAAAGAATAGAAAATATCCAACTTTATAAGCCTTAGATATAGAAATAATAGAATGAACGGTTTTTTAAGCACGGACGAGTGTAGAAATAAGAGAATAAAACTCACTTTATGTAAAGCGCATGAATTTTTTTCCGTTTTATATTTTTATGGAAATAATTTATTTGTATCAATAAGTTTCAAAAATTTTTCAGATTAATATCTTTTTATCAAGAAAGTATGAATTAAAATATTATAATCGTAATCCTAAAGTGATATAAAAAATGAAAAACACAAAATTTATTATAATTATGGCCATTATGTGGTATAATTAAATTATAGTTAAACTTTCAGTCCTTATAATTTTTACACGCCTGACTGCTAAGAAACCGACCTTTTTTTCAACTTGATGAATGTTTCATATATAAGGTACTTTTTGAAATTATATTAGCATATTTTATGATTTCGTTTAATTTAATAACTAAAAAAAGTATTTTTAAAATTTTATTATTAAGTATTAGGGGGGTTTTGCCCGCGGTTGCGGCCCGTCTTAATTCAAGTTCCATTTGATTAATTTTTTTTTTACTTGGGTCGCTTCGCTTCACGCATATTGTATCTAGAGAAGAATTATCGGAAGTTTTTGGGATTTGATGATGGTTCACCTAATAATAAGAACTTGTGAAGATCGGAGATATAGAAGAAGGTAGTCATGACTTGTCTAAATGGAAGTTTCACTTCATTAATTCGTAGTAATCAGGAAGAACAAAAAATCAACTTTAGTGGAACTTTATTTATACCTTGTTGTGACTATAATTTATGGTTCAAACTTTGAAAATAGAAATTCCGTCATTAAAAGCACTTAAAAAAATCATAGTAGGCTTTGAGTGTGACAGACAGAATTTTTTTAATATATTATTATAAATAAATTAAAAACTATCTAAATCATTTCAAAATTAAAAATTTACCGAAGCCGCCTTATTAGTTACATACTGCGCGCACTCAGACGCAATTGAACGTGACAGACAGACAGAGTTGCTTTAATATATATATAATTATTTAGAATGCATTATTTTTATTTTCAATGTGTTTTTAGAGTAATCTGTTTTATTTTATTATTAAAATAAAAATTGTTTTGATGATTTTTTGAATAATTTTTATGTTATGTGTTTAAAGAAATTGGAATAGACCAAGAGGTTTGTATATGCAAGCATTATGGTTATTTGTTATCTACTTGCTACAATATTTTAAATATTTAAGTAATTTTGATTAATTGGTTATTAAAATTTAATTAATTACATACTCTTTTAGTATTAATTTCCCCAATTATGTTTTACTTTAAAAATCCTTGGAACACAATAACTGCATAATAAGAGAACTTTATGAATTTTAAATTTCAACCACTTCCTAAAACTATGAAAGTAATTTCGATTGAGAATATATTTTATGCAACGTTGTTAAACATTTTTACATCAATAGACCGAAAATCATAGTTTGTTCGTTTTTTTTAGTGGACTGTTAGAAAAATTCTGAGAACAGGGACATTTATACGAACCAATAACTGTGTTTCAATGGTTTTCTATTTTTTTACATTTGGAAATAACCATTTTTAAATATACTTTATCACAACAAAAATAATCTACATTTAAATATCAGCAGAATAGTTGTTTAGAAAAATAGTTGGCATCTGGTGGAACATTAGTTTAAAATGTAGTGCTATACTATCTCTAATATCTAAACTTTCAATTGTTTTATCCCTGCAACACAAAACTAAGAATAATTTCGAGTGGCCGGGAAGACGATTTACAGGAATTATAGCCTGATTAGCCTGAAGAATGAAGGGGTGATCCCAATCACACAGATGCTGCAGAATAAATGAATATATGGATGAAGTATTTTCAGTTATATTAAAGCTAGTTTCAAGTACGCTAGAATCAGGAAACAAAATTTTCATTTTAACCATTGGGCTCACTGCAGTTGATGATGTTCGAAATCTAAGAACTTCTTGATCCATAGCTTCTTTGTTACGTCTTTTAGTTTCCTCGATCAAATCCACCGCATGCGTATTAAAAAGAGAATCATCATCGTCCTTAAATTTTTCACAGTTAGATTGAATGAAATATTTTTTATATTTACGACAAAATTGAGGTATAATTCGGTTTTCGGCATTCAACATATCTAAACAATGGTTAAGATGGTTGATGTCAGGATTTTCAATAATATAACAAGCTTCAAACACTTCGCCAATTAAAATATTTTGAAGAGAAAAGCCGATATACCGCATAACATTTTCATGGCCGATTAACGGTTGGATATTTTGAACAAACATTTTATTATTAAGTCGAATAGTTTGATATTTTTTATCATTATAATAATATATAAGATTTTCGAGATATTTTTTTAAAACTACGAAACCGTTTTTCGCCGAGATATATTCGTTGATAGTCAATAGAGCTGAAATCGACAAGGAAAAATCATTTTTGCATGATTCCAATGCACACGCGTTAATATGTTCTGTTATGACGAGCCATTCACCTCTTTCCTCGCATAATGGACATTTATATGGGCTTCCAAATGTTTTATCAATTATTTCCGTCTTTTCTAGGGGGTTATATTTACTATTTTTATTTTTTTCCATAAAGGCATTTTTAATTTGTTCTAATTCTATTTTATGTTGAATTATATCAGGATTTCTTCCAAATTCAGCACTGTTAAAATAGGTCTATGTTAAGAAAAAAATCAAGCTTACATCGTCTATTGTCGTTGATCCGCCTGTTAGAGTTCCAGCAGGCCCCTTAAACTTCGTCGATTTTAAACTTGCCATAAAGTTTTTCATGATAAAATAATGTAATTACAGAAATAAGGCTTTCATATATTTCGGCGAGGCGGTCAATAATGTTTTGAATATGTTCATTAAGTTATTAACGAATTTGAAAAGCTTCGTCTATTTTTTATGATACCTTTTACGTGATTAAATTTAGAAGATATATGGAAACAGTAGAAATAAATAATATTTATATATTCTCTCGTTTCTATTTTAATTCGGTCTTAATTTTTTTATAATCCCTCGAAACCCCTTCTCTAGCTTTTATACCTACGTTTTATTTTCAGAAAATACATACTATAATATATACAGCGCAAAACGGCAAAAGAAAAGCTTCGGATGTGACGCATGCGCGGGCCTCTTTTATATGAGCAATTGCAAAGAAATAGAATCAGATACGCTCGCTTGAGCATGTTTCTACACATTTTTAAGAAATGGCTCCCTCTGTTTAATTAAAAAAAAATGAAACATCAATTTGGTTTTGTAATGAAACTAATTTTCATGTTCTGTTTCTCTGTTAAGTTCAACACAGGTAATTTTTCTGATGTGTGCTACACATTTAAAAAGCCCTTCCAAGATAAATTTTATTGGAATATAAATTTACAACAAGATCTAACTATGTTGCCATACACCTTTGGGGTGATACCCTTAAGTTATCATTTTTAACTGCTTTGTTTATTTATTTGACCGAATCTTAGAATAGTTTGATATTACTCATGTCCTTTGTGATTGTCTTCTAAAATATTTGTATTGTGATAGTTTTCATTTCCTCAAGATGTATTTCTGGATTTGCCTTTGCCATAATGTTTCTCATCTTAATTGAGAAAAAAAGCATCCATACTTATTACCTTTCTAGGCGTGTAAGCCTTGATTTATTGATGTTTGGGTTGCTTTTAAACTTCCCCTTGAGTATATCCATAAAATCTTAATAACCAAACGCTTTATATTAAAGAGCAAATCAATTTGTAAAACGTCCTCATCCAAAAAATCGGCAACATTCGACTTTTATCTTTATTGCTCGTCCACTCGTTTACTCGAGAAAACACCTCAAAACGTTTGGGCCAATGTGAAAAGTCTCATCCTTTAAAATATTAGAATTTTCTAACTAAAAATATTAAGTTGGATTGAAAAATTTCAAGAATAATAATTAATAATAATAAACATGACTTTACCACTTTCCCACATAATATTGTTTTTTTACTCATAAAAATATTAAAAATACTATTCCAATTATGTGAACACGATATTGCAAAGCCGCAACATAACATTATTTTTGAACTGCGCAGTTCAACATATAATCCGTGAAGCTATAGAATTTCTCCTCATGTTAGTTTATTATTGTTAATAAAACTGTCACATAATACTATAACACGAGTTATGGGTCATTAATAAAAAACGTAAAAAAAAAAGAAATTCTTTTTACCCTCCATCTTTCTTTGTTATCGTAAAAAAATTAAATCATCTATCATGCTCCCCACTAAATTTTTACGTGATTTAATAACGATTCCTTACCAAAAATAGTATCAAATTTACGTAATTTTTTTTTGTTTTCATGACCCGAAAAAGTACGAACGCATAAAATTACATAAAACATGGGATTATGTTTTAATAAATAAATATTTCACAAATATGTTTTTAAAACTAATTATTAAAATAAAATGAAAAATTCAAAAATGGTATGGATAAAAAAATTTTTAAAAAGGAGCATTAAAATCTCCTAAGAATGAGAATTAAATGATAAAATAAAAACAAATTATTTATTTTTGAGATATTTCAATACCAATAAATTACTTAAAAAAAAGGTTGCTAACAAATTTCAATTATGTTTGTCAAATAGAATGTTCCTACCATTGTTTTGTTGTTGAACAGCCCAAAATTTATTTAAATGCCTACTAACCCATTAGATCAACCAGATGTTTATACGATAAAATCGAATCGGAATCCAAAGCCAAGACAGGGGTTCACACTATGTGATCGCGAGACAGTGACCAATTGTCTGAAAATTTTAAAAATATAAGGAAATATTTTTACTCTCTTTTTATCTCTTTTTCACTATGCAAGGGGTAGGAAAAACGTACTATTTTATAGATGGGGTCGTGGCATACAAAAAACCGAGAATATTTTTCCTAGTCCGCAACATACAATTAATATTATTTATTTACCGAAGATGAGCGAATACACAGTTCCATTTGCCAAATAGAAATCCTTAATTAATCACATACACTTTCTCGTTATCATCAAAGTAGATACTAATTTTTAAAAGCGGGCACAAAAATTTTAGAAGGATGCTCAATTTATGTTTTTAGGGCGGTTGGTAATAGTCTGGAAGTATTCTGGATATCAGAATCTAACTGACAAGGAGTAGTATCGAAAATTATGAGGAAGAGCTTATGTTGCAATCAATGTCATAATAGTAAAAATGTTATTTGAGGTGGTTTAGCAGGTAAGACTTCCCCACTACCACGTAGTGACTTATCATTGGTATTTATCCTCCCGTATGTTCGCTATTTAGGAATTTTGAAGTTTTGGTGAAGCAAGAGCGGTAAGATTTGCGCATCCAGTCGGTTGCGAAATAACACGAATCAGAAGATTTTATCAAAAAATATTGAATTTTTTTACACAATGAAATTTATTTGGTTTGAAGAACCAGAAATGACTAAAAGCTCTATGAAAGACGACTTGAAGATTATACCTACAGTAAATTCAAATACACAACGACTACAGTTCGGTAGAGAGTACCCGGCATCTTATTTAACAAATACATCTGGGACTTTATTAAATCATATTTATTCACAGAAATTTTAGATTAATTTTTGATTTTATCGATTACAGTTTTTTGTTGTAGATACTAAATATGGGGTATTTTGCCCTTTTTTTTGACGCGAATTAAAAAAAAAAAAGAATAATAGGACCTTTGAGAATTAAAAATTTGTTGTATGATGTTAAATAATTAAAATTTGAAGAATATTAAATTTTTTTATTTTTTTAGAATCAACTAAAATGGTTTAAAATAGTGATGCGAGAATATGTGCAAAGCAAGTAAATTTATAACTTATTAGATCCTGTAAAAAAACAATCAAACTTAGATTATCTATTTCACAAAAATGCAAAAATTTTAACATTAAAAAATAGCTCATTGCCAAATACGGATGAAAAAGTGGGTAGCGAAGTGAATGATCGCTTGGCAGAAAGATAGCGGCTTGTGATTCAGAATTTGAATGAAATTATTGTCTAAAATAAATTATATCAATTTAAATTAAACACATATCGTAATGTCTCAAAAAATAAACCGAGTTATTTTGGTACATAAGACACGATAAATATTTGAGGACTTATGTAAAGAAGATTTGGCCAATGCTATTCCATAAACATGATTCAGGATCGTTACAAATTTCGGATGTTAAAAAAATATAATTTATTAACCCTTTTATTGTTTAGGAGAACAAATCACAAAACGGTATAAAAAATATCAGGGAAAAAATTCACCAGATTTTTTTTCTTTGTCTCTGACTAAATGTGATCAGGCTTACTGGTCTCTTTTGGGCGAGGCTTCTCTGCCCTATATCGGTCCACTTTGGCCACCAGATAGGTAAATATGAAAAGATCAACGGTTGTGTGGGGCTCATCCACTAAATCTCTTCCCTCTAGGAACACTGTGCCAAAGTCTAATTGACTCGCATAAATATACAAAAGATTGTTAGGGAATTTCAATAGCAATGATCGTCATACAATTAGTTCGTTGAATAAAGGAAGGAAGAATAAAATAAATAGTTAAGATTCGGAAATAAACATCAAATTTCAATTTATGTAATAGAGAGCATCGCTTGATTGGTTAAATTCAAATGAAACGGATATGAAGACAAAATTTAGGAACAAACAAAAAAAAAGATACCGCAACGTTTGAAAATAAATGTGTTGAACTTTTAAACTCGAAAACCTCTCTATACTTAGAAATAGCAATGGAGTAATTTAAGAACGAAATATGGAGATTCAAGAAAAGTTAAGTACTTTTTCGGGTTTGAAAAAAATAATTAACATTAAGCCAAACTGAATGCTTAATTTTTAGAAAAAAAAATACTTTTCAGTGTGATTGTATTTGCATTTTTAATTTAATTTATGGATCTCAAATACAGAATTCTCACCTCGCCATTATTTTACACGCATGCTCTTTAATATTAATGCATCCTCCACTTAAGAACCTTAAAAGTTATTTTTCCTCGGAAGAATCGACATTTTTATATCTTTTCTAAAAATAAATAACCCAGCAACCAACTGAATATCCTAATTGCCCCAATTCAAGATTCAATAGACAAAAATTAATATGGCGCTGCACTAAAAAACAATGCCTAAAAGAATGGTACATGTTTAATGAATTTTTTTGGGATTACACTCGCATATAAATAGATAAATTGTTAAACCTATCATACTTTTGGATCCCCAGAGGTGGGTGGGGGACTCTGTCGCATTCAACCTAATTTATTATATAAAAATTATTGTTTAAGATTTCTTCTCTGTTCGACCTCCCGATTACTCTCGGATCATCTTTATCTTCCATAAAGTCCTAAAACGAGGTTTTATTGTGTGAGATTTTAAATTCTATTGTTTATTTAATTTTTATAAATTTATAATAATAAAAATCCAGCCCCAAATTTATTTTAATGAAATATTTTTTTGTTATTCACTGAATGAACGAAACTGATACTTGAGTCCTCCGAAAGAAGTTTTGCTGTAGAATTTATCCAACTTCTAATAAGACTAAATTACTAAGACAATTAATTTTATGTTGATGATTTCACCCAGTCCACGAGCCAATGCTCTTGTGGTACGGCGTCTCAAGGGTAGAAAGAGTTGGTATGACGTTTAATAGGTGATAAACCAACACTACCGCTTATCTTGACAATAATGCCAACCTGGTGTCGTTCCTATTGTCGGATTAGGGAGTGTGGAGCCACTCTCGAACGAGAGCAGTAAGATTTTACACATACAGTTCAAGAAAAAAAAAATGATTTCACTCAACCTTTTTCTTCTTCTAGAAGGGCTATATCACTTTTTGGTATATACTTTCGTAAGTAAAATATTTAATAATAAAAGTAATATATAATTATAAAAACTAGCAATCATATATTAAAGATGCTAAATTAAATTGCTCTAAATCAATTCCATCTAAAGGGTCCCATTTAACGGTTACAATTGCTTTTGGTGTTAAATTTAGATCCATTAATGAAGTTTCATCGTTAGATAATATTGAATTATCTGATTATTGATATAATATAATAACCTATTTTAGATATAACTAAATTTCTATCCATTGAATGAAAAAAGGGTTGAAGAAATTCGTAAATATCTTTAGCAGATTCAGTGAATAAAAAACAAGCAATAATTCCTTTATTTGATCCTATATCAAAGAAAATTTGAGTCATTCTATGATCAACTTGACTAAAATCTGCCCAACCTGTTGGAGAAAGAAGCTGATTTCCAACATTAGAATCATCTTCTATTTCAGCATCTTGTGAAATTTCAAGCATTTTTGACTATATTTAGATTTAAATATTACCTTATCTTCATCAGAAATTTTCAAAATATTGACGTTCCTTTTCGGTATTGGTTTAATAGATTTAGCAATTTCAAGCCAATCAAGAGTTAATCTAGCTGCTTGTGTATCAATACCATTAGGTAATTCCAAATAAACTTCAGGAAGACCATCATGAAGTTTCACAATAGATTTAAATCCCGCAATCTCAAAAATATTTATACCGCCTATTATAGGATATACGCATTCATAAAAGAGAGGACTTTTTGTTCTTATTTTTCTAAATGTTTCATCCATTGGATATAAGACTAAATTTTTCAAATATTTCATTATTATTTTTTTACATGAATCTCTTTGGATTATAGGATTTAAACTCATAACACAATAAATAGCATAACCACATGGGTCTGTTTTAAGCTTTCCTAATAAACATTTTTCAAAATGCTTCCAGGATTTTAACCCTGATGCCAAATAGTTACAAATTGGACAATTATAACTCATCAATGTCTTAGATATCACTATTTTTTCTTCAATTGTTTTCGAGCAAAATATTTTCCCAGAAATATTTAAGTCAGATATTTTTTTCAACAGCTTATTTTTAAGGGATTCTCGGGATAATTTTAGTATTCTCAATTTTTCGGATATATATATGCTCATAGGATATGGGTCTAAATTGTTACTATCTATTTTTTTATAAAATAATAAAAACCTTGTTTAGGAGGAATCTTAATTTCGGGCTTTTTTTCTTCAGGAGGAGGATCAGCAAGAGCAGCATCATCAGGTGAGGAAATAACTACATCAGGAACTGCAGTGCCAGAAGGGTTTTCTACAGTGTCCATAGTTTTACTTTTGCAACAACAATTTAGACTTGAAAAAAATTTTGACATTCATTTGCCTTAACTTTTTTTTTTTAAATTCCTTACAAATTTACTATTATTTTTCAATTCATATAAAAAATATCAAGCATTTTATCATTACGCAATATTCAATTTATTTTTTTTCACATCTATTAGTTGATTCCCAAATAACTCGCACCATGTAAAGCTATGCTAACGCTCATAACCAAATACAAAATATTCTCGATAAAATTATAATTATTCATGAAAAAATGTCATTTTAAACCCAAAAAAATATCTTAAAAACATACATGTATTTCTTGACTTAAGACTGTTCCCACCACACTCAAAGAAATCTAAAAAAATTGAAATATTAGATTTTTCTAAATTATACACTCAATCATTAACCATCATTATCAAAAACATTCAGACTGAAAAAAATGATCTTGTTATACTTAAAAAAAATCCGATTCAGTTCGTTCGAGAATTCTGTCTCTAACTTCGCCACATCGATGTGTAAAACCTTTCTTATATTGTTCAAAATAAACTTAACGGTCTCTAGTTCGATTATCATTCTTCCAAGTAGATACCTCTGTAAATACATAAGGGGTAGTGTGGAAGTATCATGCTACTAAATTCTGTACATAATCTCGTTTTTCTAGAAATGCTGTACGATTGGATCATTGACTGGTTCCAAAGAAAAAGGATAAAAAAAGGCCTGATAAATATCTGGTGCTCAAATTAATCGAAATACTCATGTTGGTCCCTAAAGAAGACATTATGATGCGATTGACTTTATAAATTTGTAACTCGATGAAAAAGCTGCCAGATTTTACCTTTTTGGAGTTATTTTTCGAAACCATGGCTCCAAAACTATGATCCTGAACTATGGAATATAAACAAAATCAATAATAAAACATGGCAGGGAGAACAAATAATGCCCTAGAAAGGTATAATCGAAGATTAGGCTGGTTGTTTTGAAACTGACACCAAAATATCTCCGCTTTTGTAATGGCCATCAGAGCAGAATTTGAATTTTATTCGGAAAGGTGCAAAAGGTTCGAGAAAACGGGAAATTTATTCGATATCTAGGAGGTGTTTTTCGCAAGCCAACCACCTGCTCTTAATTTCTAGCATAGAAAAATAAGAAATAAATGTTTTTTCTTTTATTTTTTTTAAGTTTCTACGGTTTTTATGTGGTAAATAACCTCGGCCCCCATCCCTTTCCACTTCCATTCTTAGTGACATTGTGAAACTTTGGAAAGACTTCAAAAAGTGTATGCTCCCTAAATCGAATTTTATTTGAATATTTCCTCACTATTTATTGTATATATTAAAAAAGTAATTTTATTTTTAGTAATTTCGATTTCTGACAGTAAATATTAAACGGTGTGACCATGCGTTTCAAAATTCGCGCTGCGGTCGCGTATTTTTATTTTTGATTGATATTATCCCAACTTTAAATAAATTTTCAATTTTTGTAACCCCCAGAGTAGATCAATAATAACTTCATTTAAAAAAATTAAACATACTGCACCGCCTTTCCTTCCTCTCGTGATTCCCCTTTCTATTTGTCCTAAAATATAAAAAGTTCGAATTAGCAAATAAAAAAAGATTGAATAATTGAGAATTAAATTTTATTTTCAATAATTTAATTTTGTTGTACAACAATAAAATCGGAAGACTCAACAAAGAAAAGAGCTTGGGTGTGGCGTTTGGTACGTGAGGGTCTTACATTATCGCTAATCATCACAGGGGTGTCTACCTGACACCAGCATTATGGCCGGATAGGGTACCGAGAAGCCTCTCTTGAAGGAGACCAGTAAGGTTTAACACATCCAGTCCAATACGAAAAAAAAGGATACAACAGGGAGGAAAAGACTCCGAAATATCACCTTTTGTTTTTAATTTCAATCATCAATAATCATGAAAAAACTGATTAAACATGAATTTATTTCCAAATATTTTTATATTCGGCATAATTAGGCATTAAACCTCATAAAAAATTTAATAGTTTTTAGTGTAAAAAATATTTTCCCTGATTCTGTAACAATAAAAATGAATATTGCCTGATATAATATCATATATTTAAAAGGATATTGTGAGCTAAATTTATAGATTATATAAAATATCGCATTTTAAAATGCTTAGCTAAAACAACTAAAAAGGCAAAAAAAACGGCTCATATAATATCTATTTTTTACCATAATACATAAAATAAAATCCTGTATGGATGCATTAATGGGCGTTTCCCCTCTTTATTAACCCCAGTACCACTAAGAAATTTCCATAAATTTTCCGCTAGATGCTTTGTTCTATTATGTGTTTCTGGAAGTATTTTTTTAATTTACCACCATGTGCCTTCTATGGATTAAGTGAGGTCATGGTCATGTTCGAGTGGTCTGCGACGTTTTCAGAATGATTGACGGCAAGATGACTGTAATTATGTTCATCTAGTCTATTAAATGTCTTCAAACAATCTGTCATTATGTATGTCGTTTTGTTGACATTTTTTTAACACGTTACAGCTTGTATTCTCAATAGAATAAAAAAAATATCCCCAGTTTTCTGGCATATTCGCCTAACACTCGAGCACTGCTTACTAAACATCCTGTATTATATTTACGTTTTCGGGTGTCCTTTGTTTATTTCGACGATATAACATGGTCCTCAAATTTTTTGCGATCTGCTCATAACTAAAGATTCCGCATACACCTGTCTACAGTACCTGTAGTACTATGATATTTTTCCGAGCTTGTTTCCTCAAAACATATCGAGGTTTCTTTAATTACTGACGTAAATTGTTCGTGTTTTAAAATTTATGCATAATCGAATTTTTTTAAATTGGAAAATGAATATTTTATATGTGATGGGATTGGGTGTTTCTTACAGTTTTTTCTGCCGCACCGCCAAACATGACAAAAGCGAATATCGCTTGACTTGTTCCCTTTTCTTTCCTCTTTGCCACTACTTAAGAATTTGAATTTAAAACCAATCTTACTTTATTTTGTTATCAAATAGTAGATTCTTTATCTTTTAAGAAAGTATGAATTAATTTATATCAGTTTTATGAGCTTCTGTAGTTCAAAGAAATTCGTGTACGCGCACGAGCTGATTATATTATTTACAAAAGGAAACATATTAACGTTGCTATATTCAAGTATCTTATTAAAAATGACCTAAAAACGTTCCCCTTCCTATTTTAATAAATTTAATGAGTGTTAAGAATTGAAAATGAACTCAAAATTCTGGTATATTGTTTCGGATAAAAACATATTTTTGTTATAGGCGGTACTGGTAATGCACGGTAAGAAACAACGAAAATGTGTTGTTGATTTAATATCTCCGCGTAAAACTAAACCCTAAATTTCCGCTCCCTAATCGGTCCCAAAATCAACATATTTAATGTATTTTATAATTACCTGAATGGCTTTAAGTGTTGTAGTAATTTAGAGTTGTGTTCTTTTGAATTAAATTTACAATTTTTTATCTAAAAAAAATGCATTGATTGGTTAATTTTCTTGCTGTGAAATGAAATTTTGAAGAAATTTAATTAAAGGTGTCAAATTTAATTCGTGCTATTCTATAGTTTATATTATGTCAAACCGCCTTAAATATACTATTAATTAGGATTTTAACTAAAAAAATACATAAAAATCATAAGCCTTAAAACATCAACATAATTGTAACAAATGTTTAAAACAGATTTGAGAATCGTGCTTAAAAAGAATCAAAAACAATTTACTGTAAAGCTTATATATACAATAATTTAACTAAATAAACTACCATAAATTTATATATGAATTTGTTCCTAATTGACTTTTGAAAAAAATATAATCAAACCTTTTTTTGTCATAGATTGGACGGTTAAAAATCAGACGGTTTCTTTTATGAGACGTCTAACGGTTTTTCAGTTGATGTTGGCCAAATGTCCGGAAACTATAGATTGAAGAAGATCTGCGGTAATATGAAACTTTCACTCCTTAATATCACAAAAATCTTGTGGTTTTTAGGACGCCATATTACGTGCGGTATGAGCTTCTCCCTATTTATCCTAACAATTCTCAATAGTAGCTTTATTATTGTTATGCGTAATGGCCCACAGTAATTTATTTTAATATTTTTTTTAGAGTTGACACCACAAGGAAAAATAATACTTTAGCATTCAAAAACATATTATAATATTTAAGAGCACTACAATTATGATTAATTCTATTCAAAAATATTAAAATATTATCAAGATTAATAAAATTAATTTATCAACTATCATATATAAAAGTACTTAAATACTAAGAATAAAAAATCGTTTGAAACATCAATAAAATAAACTTTTACCGACCAGATATGTAAATAAAATGAAACAATTAGTATAAAAACAGATAATATTTGTGATCTTATTATAATTCAAAAATTGATCGCTGAATAATTTCAAATTGTTTTAATACTTTGAGACGCGAAATTTGTATCTTTTAATTCTGAAGAATGAAATCGTCGCTTTTATTATACAATTTAATTCTATCTGTTATATATGACCTTTGTGATACCAATAGTATTTATCAAATTCTTTTACAGCAGAAGCAAGCACTAACTACAATATCTCAAATAGTTTTAGGATAAAAAAACAATCCCTATCTATTGACCTGTCCAAAATTGTTCGGAGTCCATTTCCATTATATTTTGATGTGGCCGTTATCGTAACAAAAGAAGCCGTAATAAAAATGAAGATTATATATAGATTGATTTGATTAAAACTATACAGGGCGACCCTGAAACCGTGATTAGTGCTGTTTTGGTCGATGTATCTAAAGTAGGGAGTTAGTTTTATATAATATTCCAATAGTAAAAGTCATCATTTATAGTTAAAAAATAATTTTAAGTAAAAATACTAATCGACTTATGTTGTGATTCTAATTATCTTATAATTCACAATATTATCAAGAATATTAATTTTGACATATTCCTTTTAGGGTTAAATTAGAGGTTTGGAAATCCGGAAATATTTTCTTACTTAACGCCTGTCGGTTAAAAACTTCACAAAAACCGGTTAATACCCGATTAATTTTAATAATAGAAGAAACAATAGATTACATGCAAAGGATATATTTTGATGCATTAACAGACAAAAAATTTTTTACATGTTGGGAATTTTAATTAAACCCCAAAAATAAAATTTACTAAATTAGACGGATCAAATTAAATGAATTAAGCTGTAAAGGAAAAAATCTGAAATCATTTTACAAAATAGATTGACAAAATAAAAATTTTATTATAATAGGCGTTTTACTTATATCTAATTGATAATTAAACCTAAAAAGTTGAAATTTTATCAAAAATTGCACATGATCGAATAACCGGTTAATTGAAGCGTTATATCCGTGAGTTTCCGGACCTTTTCCAATTATTGATCCATTTTTCTATTAACCAGGTAGGTTGCAACCCAGGAAATTTTATGAGCCATGAATAATATCTTTTATATAATTTGACGTAAATAAATCTTATTACGAAATCGCCAAACATTTTAAACAGATAAATTGTCAAATTCATTAAAATCATAACGGCAGTAAAAGATAAGGGACTAAAACGGATCCGAATTTTTGAAATTATTGGTTTTACACAAATTAACACCCACTTAATTTCTTTGTCAACTTTCCTCCTATTTCTATTTGAAAAAAATAGAAAAATTCCACTCAACGAATTGATCGTTGTAAAAATGAAACAGAAAATTAAAAGGATGCGTTGCAATAATTGAAAAGACTTAAAAAGGGGAAAAGGGGTACGAAGTTCGAATGCTTTTTTATTCAAAAAATTCCGTTTCTCACAGATTCTACCATTATTATTATCGATCCTAGTCATGAACCAAACGATGGCATCCTAAAAATTATATAAAATATAGTATTTTGAAAATTCTGAAATTTCAAACTATTTCTAGAATTAGGCACAGGGTCCATATTATTAATTACACACCATATCCATCTGATTTTTGTATTTCTTTCATAATTTTTCAATTTTCAGCTTATAACAAATTTTTAGTATCAATGATAATAAATTGAAATTTTATATTCATTAAAAAATAAAAAAAGGAAGGAAACAAATCTATCAAAGTAACTACCATTAAACAGCCCTCCAGCGCGAGAGTTACCGATGAGGAAAATTATAAAAGCGGTTATTGGTTAACTTAGTCTCCAACCCATTGATAAATTTAAGGGATTTTATTAAAATTTAAGTCTCGTATTTTTCAAACATGAGATTATGTCTTTTAATCAAATATTTAATTTAATGCCTACCTGAATTGACCAAGAACAAAGGTATCTTACATAGAGCTTGCAAAACAGCTCTTTTTTTTCTTAATTCTAATTTCGCATATTTAATGAACTTTTTAATAATCCCATAACTTATTAATAAAAGGTTATTGAAAAATTCACCAATTATTATTAAATTGCATGTTTGAATTTTTATGCAGTTAAAACGTTAAAACTTTAGTTGTAGTATTACTCTCTGGCAAGATACTCCGGATTAACGATCACTGCCGATGATAAAATAAAGTTGGAGATTATTGGGTAAGAATAAGCTTTAACTGCAATTTTTGTGCCGCCTACATCATTAAGTTTATTATTTTTGAATAAATACACATCTCCTTCAAAAAGCTGTCAAATTATTACCGAGGATTTTTTTTTAAAATGGGGCTGCTTGTACTTTTCCCGAAAATAAATATGGAAAAAATTATAATTATAAAATTTTATTTTGTTGAATGTGGATTTTTTTTAAATATAATAATTATAAAAAAATATATAAAAATTGTGCTTAGTTTGAAAGAGCGCCAATTTTTATATTTTTTTTATTAATAAAATGATTAACTTTTACTGATCTCTTTCGGCAGTAGCTTCACGACCTACATGCCAGTGTTTTACCCCGTACCTGGTACATATCACTTGAAGAACATTTAACAGGAGCATGGAGGGCTCCACTCTCTAAACACGACAGCCAAATTCTTTTTTATTGATGTTATTAAAATTTTTTTTGGTTGCCGGTGTCATTTCCTTGTTACGGGCAGAAGGATACCCTCATATAACCTTTTTATTTAGAGCAAACTTTGTTTTCTGTGTCCCAAAACATTTTGATCGAGTTGTATTTGGGAATCCTTGATTAATCTTTATATGCAAAGAGCGTCATAGCGTAGTTGGTAATATTGTTTTCTGTCAAATACACGAAGTTAAGCAACTGTCGGGTTGTCAAATATGAGAGGGTATACCCAAAGTAGTATGTTGGGATAACCGTTGCATAATATAATAGGCGTTTTTTTCCTACAGCAACCCAAAAAAATTATGGTATGGATTAGATAGGATCCTAGAGAGACTGATACTATTGGGACAAGAAGCGGGAGGCTTCTTAGTTATTCCCCTTATCCCTATTAAGTAATGTTAAAATTTTTTGCCATTATATAAATTTATAACCAAAGATGAAATATTTAAGATACTATGAATTTCTTACATCTTGTAACAGAGTTATCTTCCTTTTTTTAACATTTATAAAATAGGATATTTTTAGCAAATTTTCTTTTAAATATATCAAAATTATTTTAAGACTTTTTCATGGCATAATTGGGTTTTTTCAGTAAGAAAATTCGAACTCTGGGAAGACGAAAATAAATATCATCCAAGAAGCAAAAGCGATTTAGCTGGATTTGCCAATTATTTTTACAACAACGATGATGAATTTGATTTACACATTATATTCGAGTAAGTATTTTTTTGAGTAAATACTATTATCTTATCTCAATGTCGTTAAGAAAAACACATGATTAAAATGCAGTGTTTTACTTTTCTTCTTTAATGAAGAATTTTTTTTTATTTAAACAGATTCATAGAATCCTAGATTGACTAATTTATTCAATGAATATTAATTTCCATCTACTTTTTATCCAAAGGAATGCAATCACAAAAATTCAGTCGCAATAATAAAATTATAAGGGATGTTCTTATTCAATACTGTAGCGCAAAGTTTCAACCTGGGAGGGTATAGAACAGAGTTCTCAAAAATTTTTTAGACCTCGATCTCTTAAAAAAAACAGAAATTTTTACGACCTTTTGCCTCCCCGTCCCCCACCTCACCAAAATAGGGAAAAGGCTTGAGACGAGAAAATCTGAGAAGCTGTAAATATATTTTTTTATTTTCGGGCAACCTCCCGAAACTTTGTCTGCAACCCTTTAAGAGATCGAGACAGCAATTTTGAGAACCCCAGAGTTAGAAGGCAGAACTATAATAAATTGTATTATTTCTTTAATAACAGTTTTAGAATTTAAACATATGCCTGTATTATTTTATAAAGGATGAACGCTAAGAATGTTTTTTTAAGATTAGTCACAGTATTATTTATTAAATTTTGAAACAATTTTTTTGCTAATCAACTTTGAATATTTTGTTTCGAATTTAGCATGCATTAATGTTCGATTGTACACTATCCAAAATACATTATTATTAATTTAATGAGATATTTTATAAAATTGAAACTATACTTTTTCAAAGAACACCCAAAATAAAAAATATATTAAGGTAAAATCTGAGCAGTCTTTTTGCCATAGACTAGGTTTGTAAAAACAACAATACATTTTTTAGAGTCGTTTAATAATGTATTAGTTTAGGTAGAAACTTTCAAGTATGGACCACCGTTGAGCAAAATTCAGTAATCGTGTTGCTGTCTCCTATATTATATCTCATACATAATATCTTCCACTTATAGTTTAATTAGTCTAAAAAGTTAAGGGAATTTATAAGTTCTCTGTCGAACGAATCTTTAGTTTATGGATAAATCTACTTCAACGAATTGAGATGAAAATATAACTAACGGATCTTATTATTTTTATTATGAATGTGAAATATAAAATTATGATAAATTATTAAGACATATGGGTAGCAAGAAAACCCATATTTTGCCTTGTCCAATAATATTTTTTTCTTTCGTATTTTTTTTTATTCGAAAAGATAATCTTGTTCGGTGGTTCTCAAAATGCGGGTCTTAACTCCCCTTGGTGGGTTTCAAATATAGTTTTAGGTTTGAAGGTGGGAAGACCAGAAAATTTAAAAAATATTCTTATTCGCGTTTATTTATGTTATTCACCTTTCGGGTAATTTCGTTGCTTACAAAAGTTTGAGAGTCGCTGAATTTGTAATTGGGTTAAGCGCTACACATTACGTTATCTGAAGCTACATGTTTATCAGCTTGTTTTGCCTTTCGATAAATTCAGGGTGTTAATTTTATCAACCATAAGTATTCCAACATAGTATCTAACAGAGCCTGCAATAATAATATATTTGTATAAAAATGTATTTGATATAATTTAGGGATACAGGACCGCATAATATTGAAAGCATATCTGAACATAACAGTATCTGTTCAATTAACTCAATTTCAATTATATACGTGAGATTTTTATATGATTATCAGCTGTCTAATAGCTTAGGTATAGAAAAAAGACTTGAAGAAAGTATTGTTAGGGAACTTGGTCGTAGTTTTGGTTTCAAAGAATCAAGCAGTATTTAGAAATATTTTAATAAAATAGTTAGGGGAGATTGCCAATGTGTACATTTGCAAAAACTCATCTGTCCTATGGAAAAGGATTTTCGGTTCAAGTAAGGAATTTTTATGCTTAAACCATTTATTGGTTAATAAAATTAAGCATATATCATTGACTGAATTCACGAAATCTTAATGTTCTCTTTTGAGATAAGCTCAATAGTTTTAAATTGGTGTGAAAGAACTTCCAGGTAGGTATAAATACCAAGGTGTTTGCGATGGTGTGGAAATTTTATCCCCTTAGCGTCACGCATAATTTTTTGCCGAACGATACGCACGATCTTTTTTTTCGGAAAGAGCAAGTGGAAAATTAACATTAAAAGATGGCGGGCATTGTTTTAATATCATTTTAATCGCCAACTAAAGACAATAATTTTTATTTAAGATTGTAGGATATTTTTTTAATTATAATTCACGTAAGAAATTAAAATTTAAGAATAAAATTCAAAAATTATTGTACAACGTTTATTACACAAACAATAATCTAATGATTTTTTATCGATGTCAACAAGAAACTAAAAGAAATAAATTCGACAGCAATTAAAATGAAGTTGATGAGGATGCGCGAAAAATTTTATCACTCAAACATGAAAGCTAAATTTACAAAAATTATTGAGTAATAAATATTTTCTGTTGCATTTGGTGATTTAATTGTTGATTCAATAATTTCCTAATTATATTTGATACAGACTAAAATTTTTTGTTATCAATTAGAAAATAGTCTCTCAAGGTAAATTAAAAAATTTGAAAGAATCAAGATTTCAAAGGAAAAGTATTTTAAAACGTATTAAAAAGAGAATACATGCCATATTATTTTGCTGGAATATAAACATGGTAGTAACGCTATAGCGGCGTCATAAAAGAAATAATAATATGTAAGTCGGGGAAGGATTTTCAGATTGTCAATTTGAAATAAGTTAAAAAAAGTTTTTGTCTAAAGCTTTGCTCTTAGAAGAAGAACCAACACAATACCGCTTCTCAGACTTGGATGACACCCGTGTAAAATTCTTATTTGAGAAAAATAGACGAAAATTTTTGAAGTCGTACGAAGATAAGGTAAACAATTCCTAGTGAGTCTTTAATAAAAAAACCTCCAAAACGATGGAAAATAAATCAACCAAAAGCTTAAATTTCTAAAATTAAGCGAAAAAAATAAATCGGAAGAATATTTAAAAGCTCTAATATCTTGCTTCCTCGACATAAGTATAAGCTCGTTTTAGATTAAATTGTTACAGGAGGCAAAAAATGGATCAAATATAAAAAAAAATTATGTTAAAAATACAATAATTTGGTTATGAACATGAGCCAGAATCGGATCCAAGCATATGTTTACACATAAGAAAAATTCGTTGTATCTTTTGGGTTATATCGGAGAATTTATTCTAATCGATTTTTTACCTTGAATATAATATAAACGTTTAGTGTAACTTAAAATGTTCAACAAAGTTGAGAAGGTTTGATAAACTCCAAAATTAAGGTCCTGTTTTTGTCAAATGAAAAACACTCACTTTTTAAATTAACACGATAATCTCGTATTCATAGAAATTTTGTTGTTAAATCCTATTTACTCTTATCAACCAACTTCAGCAGATCAACATCCTTTTCACGGCACCATAGAACGCGTTCAATGGTCAGCCCTTGTAAAATTAAAACAAGACTGATAACTTCATACAAACTTTTTTGTATTATAACAGCCAGACAAATTATTACATTTGTTTCTGATTTTATTGCATTCGAGGAAATGAATAAAATCCTATTTTTTCTTTTTTAAAGGTGTTTCCCAGTCTCCCCCCCCCCCCACCACCGATCCAACTTCCAAAATTCTCAATGATTGTATGAGTTTAAATAACTAACACCTTACCCCTTTTATTTTTTTGAGGTATACCTTACTAATGGAACATTGACTAAGATTGAATTCCCTAACAGCTTGCTCGGTATTTTTCGTTAGTAATTTAATATCTTGGATCCAAAGAGTGTCACACTTTAAAAAAAATCATTTTTATATCCGATACATCATAAACCGAAAAAAAAGTACTTCTGCTGTATTATCCCCCACTCCCTGTTCATGTTTTGGTTGAGTGCAATTTTAGGATATAAAAATAAATTTTATTTTTAATTTCATGTTTATTATTTTATCTTAGCTCTAAATATTTCATAATTGATAATGAATATATTTATATATTTTAAAATAGAGTAAAAGCAGTGCCAACGTCTTATGAAAATTGTCATGTTAAAGATCTTCATAAAAGACTTGCTAGTTTTCCTTGTTTATTAAAACCAATGGGTTAATATTTTTTATATTTTATTTTAAGAAAACTTTAAAAGACATTGGGGTGTTTGTGGGGATGGAGTAGTAGATGAAAATGAACAATGTGATTGTGGGTTTGAGGGTAACATGCGAAATATAGTATATATTAGAATTATGCAGTGAGATAACACAACAAGATAAATGCTGCAACATGAACACATGTAGGTTTAAAAAAGCTGAATATGTATGTTCAATGGGTGAATGTTGTAAAAATTGCAAGGTATTTTTTTTATTTTATCGGTATTTAGTTTTTAAGTGGTAATTTGTGCCGTGATAATCACGGAGATTGCGATATAACTGAGGTTTGTAATGGAACATATAATGAGGCAAAATAAAAGTAATATTATTTAGTGCCCAGATGATGTAGTAAGAAAAAATTATGACCTTTGTAATGAGGGCCAAGTTATTATTAAGTCATGATTGATAGAATTTTTGTTATGATGGAATTTGCATGAATTTAGATGCATTGTGCAAATATATTTACTCGAATGGTATTAATCAGTTTTTTTTCAAAAATAGATTATATATATTTTTCTCAAAATTGTGTGGAAAAAATGAAAAAATTAATAAATGAAAAATGCAAGAATGGAAATAGCGATGAGAATGATATTATATGTGATCCAAAGTATCATTAACATTTTAAATTTTGTTAGACATGATATTTGTAGTTATTTTATCTGCGCAGATAAAACTGGCAGAATACCGCATACTATACCATTTTTATCAAACAATGAATATTGCTTGTAAATCACTAAATTATTTAATATATTAAGAATTCCCAAAAAATATATTCGTTTAGATGCGCTTAAAACAGCTTCAAATTATATGGTATGCTCAAAAAATAAAAAAAATGTAATGAAATGTATTTAACACCTAGTTTTGCAACAATGGTGTTTGCACGAGCAGCATGAAAGCAATGAAAAATTGTAAAAACTCTGTTTGTACTGAAATTAATGTATTTTTGTTTTTTTAAATGAATTTAGAATGATAAAAAAATTAATATAACAAAAACGTAGATATTTTTAAATAATAGTTTAGCGTTTATCATCGGGCAAATAAATATTTTTATAAAATATTTACTTATTCAAAATTGTCTAAAACAAGGTATTGAACATAGTTTTTAACATTCAAGTAGTGAAATATCACGATGCGACATAAAACTATTAGTAGGGATCAATATAACTGCCATCGTTATACTACTATTATCAACTTATACAATAATAAGGATAATTTTAAAAGTTAAGAAAAAGTTCCAAACGGAAGCCAAACTTGAAATTCATTAACTCCCAAAAACTTTTTATTGCAATTTCAAATATATTTTTGCCTTTTGCTTTCAAATTATAAAGTTGAAAAAAAAATTATTTTAACAAGCGATTTTTGATATCTGCTAGAATTATAATATTTATAGGGAACGAGAGGTTGTAAATAAGTATCGGGGGAATTAATGTCACAGAGTAAGAGGGGTTTTGACAATCAAGATATCAGAGTTCAACTTATAATATCCAGTATCAACGAAGATATGGATAAAATTGATAAGCCAAAAAAAAATGTCTCAATTGTACGGTCCGTCTAGAGAGTGGGCGTGGCGGTTTAAGGGAGCAACCGCAATCTTGTTGAAAACCTTTTCAGTTTTTGCTAATATGCACTAGGGTTATCTAAATATAAAATAAATTAAAATAGTCTGGATATATTTTTTCTCTGTGGATCCATGCTTCGATAGATATTCCACAACATAATAAGAACTGTAACCTGGATCCGGAAAACTATACTTCAAGCGCAGTATGAAAAAAAGATATGGTAGGGTCAACGGCGTAGGAGATATCTCGTGAAAGTTTCCCAAAATAACAAAATTTATTCTCACATGCCATTTGAAGGTACATCTATGTTTCGTTATATGCAAAATATACTTTTATTTTAAAGATTTTGCTCTGAGTAAAAATGTGTATTTTAAAAATTTTCAGTTCAATGAAGAGGCTGTGGTGTCCTTTCCTTTATCAGGGTGATCAAATATAGAGGTTTTTGGCTGGAGCCTTCCAGATTATGAGTTTCTATGCCTAACGTTCGAGGGATGCTCTAAATTGATAAAGCCAAATGACGATGATTTTTGATAAATTCTCCCAATCCATCTTTGAACAGGATTTGAAAAACCTTACCATGTCTTTTCTTGGCTAACTTCAGCCTTAAACAGCAGAGACAACTTATCTTTTTTTTCACAGAAGAAAAATTGTGGCAACTTCGCAACTTTTATTTCAAATAAAAGGCAACTGAGTTATTCTGGAATGATAAGCTACACTCGGCTTATGAAACTAAATCAAAAACTGATCCTCAAGGTAAATAAATCGTCCTTGATAGAACTAGAACAATAACTCTACAATAGTGATGATTGGAGGTGGAAGGAATATGAATTAATAATACGGTATGAATCGAAAGAGCAATATAAATTTTCCCTTGTTATCCCCATTATTTTTTTTGAACGATCAGATAAAATTTACATGGTACCAAGCTGAAATTTTGATAAAAGGCTTAAAAAACAGGAGACTTTACTTCGATCATAGCCCGAACTAGCGCTCCATAATTTACCCAAAAATACTAGATCTCCAGCTCATGTTTATTTAACATGATAAAAAGATTATAGGAAGATCTTAAGGTGGTCGTTTATATCCATACATTTTTATTAGTTAGAAACCATATACAAGCTAGATACTTATTTCAGAATTGGACAACGAGAATTTTATATATTATTTTTTTCTCGGGATACTATTGCAGATGGGTAGAAGACATTCAACGGTAGTAGAAAAAGTTATTTATTACATCCAAAATACACTAATGCGTGCATTTATGTTCCTTGCCAACAAGTTGATTTTTTAGCGCTTTACACATAATTTAAAGAATGTCAGAAAAGAGTTCAAATTCTGTCACTAAAGGCAATTATTTGTGTCGGAGCTAAACTTCATGTTCTTATAACAATTCACTCCTTCACCAATAATAAAAAGGTATGTAGGAGCAATATACTACTCTCGGGATGTTGGGAGGAATTGACAAGTATTCCAAATTTTATAATATTCACTAGTTGGATTATTCAGGCGGCAGGGGTGAAAATTTCTGTCGATTTTTTGGCATAAACCCATGAAATCGTCCACATATACCAAACAGATTATAATGATTGATATCGAATGGCTGGACGATATAGATAAATTCGTTCTTAGCTTAAATTAGATAGAAAAACGAAAGGTTAAAAAGTTGGGAGGAGGGAGGGATATTCGATTTTTTTGAGAAACACTAAACACAAAAAACACTGAAAGCCTAATGTAGCCAGCAATAAAAGATTAAGGAGGATATTTCTAGCAAACGAATATTAGTCTAAATTTACAGCTGGTACCTTTTAAGGTCTGGGAAAGTCTAGAAATAAGCGAATAAATTACTGAATCGAACGCTTTAAAAAAATCAATGAATACAGATGCTGGCGCATTTTGTTCAAATAATAGATAGAGAATCCCCCACCCCCCATTAAAAACTACGTAACCCCTGTTTGATCTAAACCATTTTTGGTGTAAGAGTACTGCTTAGGAAGAATACCTTAAAACTCCAAACGCAGATATAAAAAACGATATAATTGTAGGCCAAGAAGTTTTGTTTTGGAATTTTTAAGAAAGTTATTGGTTGTAGTCTTTTAATTGTGTTAACAAGGAGAGTTTAGGTATTTAGTATTGGACTCATATAAAGAAATGCTTTGAAATCTTGCTATGGCTGTTGAGGAAAGTATTAAAATGATAAAGCATTACCTAGACTTTTTTGTGCATCTTTTTACTAATAATGCCTGTTTCCATATAATTACGAATAGCTACTCATGAATTTATTAATAGGTTTTACTTCGACAACCGTAATATTTTCAGTTTGAGGTTTTCTGCAGAAGTTGATCAAATCTGACCTTGTGTTAATTAAATAAAAAAGGCTGCTTATATAACAGAGTTAAAAACGGAAACCAATGTCAGAGCTCATTTTATTTTGGAATTGTCAACAAAAGGCTCTAGTCGTTTAAATTCTAGCTTGATAAACACCCAGGATATAAATCAGAGCTCTCACCAGAGATGTTGAGTTAAACCAAGGATATAGAGAGAAAAAGATGAAATGAAAATCTTGGTGAATTTTTAATTTTTCAAACAGAAATTTTATGTTTCTTTATTAGTTTATTTATAATATTTTGCACATATATTAACATGTCAGGTTTTTGCAAAAATTTCACTTTAGGCTTAATTTTTAAACTAATAATTTAAAAGGAATTTTGAATGGAGGCTTAACATTATTCTAATTTTTCTAGCTTTATTTTTTTAGCCTAATTAGATATTAAACATTTTATTATTAAAATAACTTTCCGAATTAATTTTTGTTTCAAGGACAGAAGTTAAGTGTTGTCGTTTTGATCTTAAATCTATTATCTTTGATAAAATAATGATTATACCGAGTTTTACATACAATTTGGACCATCTCGGTTTTTAATTGAGGTCACTGGTTTTTTCAGGGTCAGTTATTTTGTACATGCGCAAAAGTTAAATTAATTTATTTAATTCCAAATCCTTTTTCCTTATCAATTTCTCAAGATATAAGAAATTTAATAATTAGTTTAGTTATCAATGGATGAAAAAGTCGGCAGGATATTTCCATCCTAACAAATGTGCATCGAAATAAAATTCAAAGAAAATCTAAAAAGGTACACTACCACACATTTAATAACACCAAAACTAAGAAGAGAAGCTCGTCATGCAGTTTTAACCCCATAGGTTCAAATTTAAATTAATAATTTAATAAATGATAATTAAACTACATCATATCAAGAAATTAAAGAGGGGGTTGAAGTCGATGTATGCCGAACTACTATCTGGAGGTGGCCAACAAGCTTTGATTAGTTTTTAAAACTGAAGCGCCATGTTTATGAAAGGCGGGATAACCCACATGTTAAAGATCAAAGTATTGAGTATATACAAGGACGCAAGTCAAATACCACTAGTTTATCGGTACAGAGACTCTTTTTTTAATCAATGAATCTCTTTTGAATTTACACATGTTCCAAAGTCACTTCTTAACAAGAAAAAAAGATATCCCTAATTTAATCTCACGTCCTCCCAGTCTCAACGTCACTATGATTTTAGTGATAAATAGGGCTAAAATAATTCACTTTGCAAAGACCATTGCTTCTGTGAATGGAATTATATTTCAGCCATTTCTATCAAAAGCTGTTTGAGTTTTTTTGGCAAAACGAGGGCTTAATACTTATAATATATAATGTCAATATCCACCCTACCCCAAACCTCATAACTACGCAGAACATTTCTTAAAAACAATATTTCCCCCTGTTCTCGTTTTCTCAATCTTAGCGAGAAAGTATTTTCGTTTCTTAAATCGCATGTGAGAAGAGACACACCTCCCATAGATACAGAGGATCTCATTAACCGCATGAAAGAATATTGCCTAAAAATACCTACAATAAATCTGTCTAATTATTATTCCCCCTGTAAAGTGTCTTTGAAGCCTGTTTACGAAAGGATAATATTAGACGAGACTAAAATTTGTATTTTATTTATAACATTTTTGTATTAAATTTATAAAAAATCCAATAATAGAAAAATATGTGTGTGTACGAAATGACCGATCTTGAAAATCATAGCAACCTAAATTAAAAATCTTTTTCTCAAATTGAATGTAAACCCCAGTAATTCAGCTATAAATTAAAACGTTAAGTCAAGGACAACAAAATAATTACACACTAGTATATGCCCTTGTGGTACAGCGTCCATAGAGAAAAGAGGTTAGGTATGGGGTTTGGAGAGTGAAAGTCGATCGCTACCGTTAATCTAGGCAGGTGGTGCTTACCTGGTGCCATCGTGGGTCGAATGAGTGGCCGTTAAGCTCTTCTCGAAAGAGTTCAGTGGTCTTTTACACATCCAATGGGAGACAAAAAAAACGAAATGATTACGTTGCAAGAATTTAAAATAAAACTTGATCTTAATGTAAACCTTATTGAAAATGGGCGGTGGTTAAACTCTATGGGATTTTTATGGAAGATAACCAGGGCTATTCGTACGAAAGAAACGACTTTGATGTAAAAAAGGAAAGACTAGATTATATCAAACTGTTCAATTCACCGAGTCCAATTTATCGAGTTCGAAAAACTTATTTATATCGATAAATTCCCTATTAATTTTACCACACGTAGGCCGCATGCGTTTACTAAAAAACGGAAAAACTTCCCGTGGTATAAAATTTGCACTGAGTATACCAATGAATTGCACAAACATTGTTCATTGCGAGACTATATTATCGAAAAGGAATTGAGATATTTTCAAAGAATTTCTTTCAGCAGTCAAAGAAGCCCTTGGAGACTAGCAAGATTTTCGCTTATTTATGGGAAAGAGTCAACTTTTTTCATTCCATACAAGAGTTATGATAAGTTTCCATAAGAGATAAAAATTTTACCTCGGTATTCAGCCTTTTTGAATAAACGTGAAGAAGTATTAAGCACATCAAAAATTATTAGTTGAAGAGATATTTTACCGCAATCTACAGCCGATTTAAAAGGGAAAATAAGGGGTTCATCTCATCATGTTACTTCCGATCCTCTCTAGCTTCATCCTGCAAGAAAGTCTTACAGTACATCTAATAAAATAAAAATATAAAAATAATTCCATATCTTACTCCCCCCCCTTTTTTTTATTTCCCTTAACATTTTATATTACAGGATTATTGCAAATTGAAATTAACGTATTCATAATTTAATAGAAATTGTTAAAATTAGTTCGAAAATTGATCAAATAAATAATTTAAATACGTTTTCTTGACTCTGATATTGACCGAATACATAATTTTGTTGGTGTTGGTTAAGTCAAAATATCAATCTAAGTGAAACAGCCTCTTAATTTGAAAAGATGACATAATTTTTTGCATCAAATTTAATCAATAAAAACAGGGAATAAACTTTTATATTTCTAATATTTTCTGGTTAAATTTCATAAAAGCTCGAGTCGACTTTGAATGGATAATTTATCAATTCAAATTTTTTTTTTCAATCATATATTCTATGTTTTAAATGCGATTACACTATTTTACAGAATCTTTCATTTGATTTAATCCTTTATATTTAAGAAAAGCTTGAACGACGGAAATTCGTTAAAATAATTATGAAGGAAATATACACAAAAATAACCGTAAAAATAATTTCATTTCCAATTAAACTAGAAAGTTAATTATAAATAAAATTAATGTGTGTAGAAATGATGCCCAAAGAGGTTATCTGAACTGTATGATATCGTAAGTAAAACCGCACGACGATAAAAGAGCTAAATCTTAAGGAATAGATAATGATGAAAAAACCGAAGGACATAAATAAAATTCTGAAAACAAAATTTGCTACCTTAATAGATTAATAATTATTATTTATTAAAAAATGCTAACATAAGATATTACAACAAGGAGTGTTATCAAACCGAGGGGAAGGTCTCAATCAACAGTATTTAAAGAATTTCATTATTTTCTTAACCGAACATTTGTTATCTTAGAGAGAAAATATACTCCAGACGTTATATCAAACAGGCAGAAATACTGTAATCCATATTTGAGTCATATAAATAACAAAGAACAAATTTTCCTTCTTGACCAAACACCGTTCTGCTGTTCTAATAGGAGAAAGGTTGGGCAAGCCTTAGTCAAAAATTTTACTTTTTTCGTGTTCCAAATATTAACACAAAAATTATTCTATTTGTGCAACCATAGGTTATTTCTCCGTGTTTCAGTGATAAATATTGAATCACTCTTCCAATAGGGTACCCTTTAAAGAGTTTATTGGGCTTTTTTTTAATTAAGTTGCTGGTAAAAAATATTGTC
>SGJC01000042.1:0-31957 GCA_009887335.1 Henneguya salminicola | reverse complement strand
AAAATACTTTTTTAAAACTACAAATTTAAGCTCTTTACGAAGATGTTAGTTTATATGAAAGCTGTTTTAATTATACACTTCGTATACTGATCAAAATAAGCGATTATTCGCACCATTCCTTTCCCTATAAGTTTTGATTAGAATTAAATATTAACTAATAAAATAATTTATTTAAATTCGTCATGCCCATCTTTCTGCAATAATTTTTCATTTTAAGTATCATTTATCATATCCACGACGAACTAAATAATATGAGATCAGCATTAAACCTATAATATTTTTAGAATATCCGATAAAAAAATGCATATATAACAGTTGATCTCGCATTTTTAACCTTAACTTTTCTCATATTTATTTTGAATAGAGTCCTTTTATTCCCTGTAACTGAGTGAGATAGTTTTAAAATATCCTATACTTAGAGTGAATTTATTTTTTTTAAATAGCTTTAATAGTTCAATAATTTGTAAACACAGCTAAAAATGTTGATTGTTTGTAATCATATTAATAATAATATTTGCCTATGAACCCTTAAATTTCATTTTATTTTAAATATATAAACTGCCACAAAATTGACTCTGTAACCTCTCTGCAATTCTAAAACCTAAATATGTTATTTTTTACAAAGGTTATTTACCGAAATTTATTTAAAAAATTATTATGTTTATTTAAAATATGCATGCTTAAAGCTAAAATGAATTTTCAGAGTTTGTCATTTTATTCGATGTTTCATTATATCCTGAGTGTAATTTTCTTTACAATGCGCTCACCACAAATTTTCCTGCTACGCATATATCTTTTTATACTGTATGTTTTTTGAATCTTTATTACATTTATTTTAAATTTTTTCTTCCCAGCTTCATCTACAATTAATTGCCATCCCTTTTAATAAAAATATCATTAATTAAGGCGAAGAAATAATTTAATCATATAGATAACTTCGTACAAATTTAGCGTTGATGCTCTGTTTTTACTTTTTTTCATAAATAATTTTGCCTTATTTTGAATAAATAATCCGCTAAATTTTTTTTATGTGTCGTTCAGTGCCCTTATAACTGAAAACGTATATTTGTTATACGGTTCTTTCTGCGCAATATGGTTGCAATCATTCTCAGGTAAAGTTTTTTTAACTATCTTTCAATCCAATGTAACGACTGTAATGAGTGTTGTGAGAGCTTTATCAGCGCAAAAAAAAAAAAAACTATTAATAAAAGTTGAAACTCTATATTTTTTATGTTAAGCTTTTTGAAAATAGCAATTTAACAAAATTGTTTGGAAATCAAATACAGTGTGGTATTATCTATTTATATCTAAACATTACAACAAGTCCCGATTTTTGAAATATATATATATAAGTTATTTTAAAATAAATAAATATTATTATCCGTAAATTTGATTTCTATAAAATCTTCTACACGTTTGTTTTAATACATATCCCTAATCGTAAAAACTCTTATTATTGTTCTGCTAAATTTTTTTGTGAAGAATAGTGTATTCCAATTTTTTGTTCGATTCAATAAGCTAATATAACTACGACTCACTCATAAACCTAGTTATTTATTTAAAAGATTTGCCAAATACTATAAAACTGAAATTTCTAAACATTCTGGTGTCAACATGATTATGCCATAATATCACAAGTCGTTTGCCGGAGTTTATTGATGAACACGAATATCAGTGAAATTTAAAAATACTAAATAAAATTAAATGTTTGAGAAAAAGTAAATGAGATAACCCAAATATTTTCTCCCTGGAGACTTCACTAGCTTCTATTTTCTTCTTCGAATCTTTTTTTATCGTATAAAAACATCTAACTAGAAAATTTTTTATTATCGCAAGTTCTTACCGTAGAATTTTAATTTTATCGTTTCTGAGCGTTAGTAAATTATCTCAAAACATCATTCTATTCAAAATAATAATCAATATTTTGCTTCTGCCAAATTTGACCATTTATAATTTTTCCATCTTATTATATTTTTTAAGTAAAAATTATATAGAAATTATTGAGTTTGTTAAATAATTAAAGCATTCGTTCTCGATTATATAAATTAAAAAATATATAAATTTTTTATTATATTTTCTTCATTATTATAATAAATAAAGTCGAAGTTGTGGATCTTACTAGAGCTACCCAAGATGTATAATTTCATAGATTCGAGCTTCTTATTTATTATAAATTCTCATAAATTGATAATGAGTGGTATATCGAACAAGAATACCATAAGTTCATGTATCTGAAAGATAGAATACTGGGATAGAAATGTATATGATTGACTTTAGTCAAAAAAGTTAGTAAAATAACTGAGAAAGCAGTTAAAAAGAATGAAAAATTATAGTGGGAAACGTAGCTCGGTTACAAAAACATTAAAAATTATATCAAACTAGGTTATTAATATTTTCTAGTTCAAACACCTGTATATAATCAAACCTACATGCAATTATCCACTTTTATTGAATGTTTTTTATTTTACACGATAAGATAATCCATATAATGTTTATTCTAGGTATATCGTGAGAGAGAGGGTGTACCTTTTTATGAGAAAAATCTTTCGGATTATAAAGATAATATTATATGATATATTAAAAAAAGGAAGGGATGTCGCTCAAAATATATTATATTAACTGAATTACTCACAATTATATTTATAAATCGATAATATAAGTATGCGAAATTGAGTTTTTGATGTTTTTACTTATTTTTAACATTTATTTGTGATTCTGTCTATCTATATCCTATTATTTATATTTAACACGTTTTTTTATGTATATGTTATTTAAGTCAGAATAAATGGATACAGTCATAAGATTATTATTTATGTTTGATAATTAAGAATAAAGACTGATAAATTCACAATTTTTAAATTAAATTTCAGGAGGCAATGCAATACTACATAAGTAATAATATGCTCAATCGCTATACAGTTGATTTTACAAATCCTATACCAACGAGCTTTAATCTAATATATGATCTTAACGGGGCGCATGGAAATTATGGCAGAATGATAATATATGCCTCAGTTGAGTATAAATTATAACACACAAATTTAGAATATATCATATAGACATAAAATATTTTCAAAGATATTTCGTTATAAAATTACATTCTCTTTATTGGAATAAATATGAATTATCAAATAGGCAATGCTGCTCAATAAAGGATCTTAAACCATGTGATATTTCTTGCGATTATTTTGTCCAAATCCATTTATATAAGGAAGAATTTATAACTTACAATACACTTTATGGCACAAAATTTAAAGAAAATCGCTTATATCTTCACACGATATTTGCTGAAAACGCCCCTAATGTACTATTTCCTTAAATTATTAGTCAAAATATAATATATCAATAGTCTTAAAGGAATCAGAGAATTTTCATATAATTGATATTGCAAATATTAACCCAAAGAACTATTCATCGACTGAAGCCTTTCTGGGAATAAATTTAAAAGGTAAATATGACAATGTAAATTTTACTGTTTCTTTTGGGTAATATTGCTTTTAATGAAAGATATGTATGCAATCGATACACTTCTCCGTTTTACAGCTATAAATGTAACGCGATTCCTAAAATTGAATACTGTGATTATAAAACTGGAAGTCGTCTTTGTATAAACGGAGCTAAAGATATTTATTGCGAAAGAAACGGTTTACTCATTAAATTAATCATTAGTAACTCTGTTTTGTGATGAGGATATTTGCAACAGAAATGGAATTTGTAGGGTAAATTATAAAGTAATTATAGATTGCAAATAAAAAAATTTTCTGCAAATGTAATAAAGGATATAAGGGCAAACATTGCGAAAATTTGATTTGTCGGAATGATTGTAATGGAAACGGATATTGTTTAAATAAAGAAACATACGCGTGTAAATCAATCTATAAGGGTGAATTATGCAATGAGTATCCGTGTTCGGAAAATATAATTAATCCATGCGCGAATGGAGGTATTTATTGATTTTATTATATCGGAGGTATTTGTTATCAAACGAATAATTCAATAAAATGCTTTTGCCCTTTTGGTTACATTAACGGAAAATACTGCCAGACATTATCCTGTGGCAAAAAGTGCAAAAATGGAAAATGTATTTTTTCAATAAATGATGTAAATTTTTAAATACTTTTAAACAATAGGGGACTTATAGGTGTGTATGCATAGGGCGTTGGTATGGGTCTGATTGTGGTATTCATATTCTGTCACATTAGGAATTCTGGTGGGTGATCATGCAACTAGACGCTATTACATTGTAATGGTCACCTCTAATCTTTTATTGGTTTCACTCGATATAACTTTCCTCATAGTAATCGCGTACATTTATAGAAAACTAAAGATGGCTTATAATATTGGCGGATTGAAAATCTTAAAGATTCCCTTGAATCAAAATAATCTTAAAATTACTCCAAATAGCTATTTTATTTAATTATCTTGATATTTCTTCATTTAGCCTATAATATACCAAATTTTTTGCGTCAAAATTTAAGGAAGAGTTAAACATAGACTCAAAATTATGAATTTTTTATAAATGCTCATTAGGGCGTTAAGAAGTTATTCCCTTACTGATTTCTAATAAATTTTTGTTTATCATTGAAAAATGTAAAAAAATTATAGAAAAATTATTGAAATTTATATTTTATTTTTCCAAAATATTTACGTCGATAAAATTATATCATCATTGTAACTTGTTCAATAGTCCTGATGTTTTTACGATTTTATAACATTTTAAGAAGAAGTAGCTTCTGCAACATATGAAGTATAAATAGACTACAACAAAAATTTTTTAACAATATAAAATGAAAATATATAAACGAAATTCGTTTTAAATATTGATATATAAAAAATATTTTAGACCTATTGTCCTTAATAAAAATCGAAAATGGGAATAAGGCTCTGTTAGTTTAAAGTTAGTCCTAAATTTGATTTATAAAATGTCAATCTTTCGTTTTTTTGTTCAATCTAGGTGCAGTTTGCATTATTTCTTACTCTGGGTTGCAAAATCTCTGTTATTAGTGTTATTTTCAAAATAGTCTACTATTTAATTTTATTATTCGACTAACATAGCAGATATACATTTTTTTCTGTTAATTACCGGATAGAATGTATGTTTTAAGACTCATATTATTTGAAAAGAAAGATAATGCCCGTACAAAGAAAATCTGTCTTGCCCATTTCCAACCTTTTTACTCACGATTGAGAACGACATTGAGATTATAAATATATTAAATGTACATTTAATTTATTATTAAAATTTTGTAATTATCGTGAAATTTTTTTTTTACAACATCCCAACATATATTGAAAAGGAAATTTCCCACGAATATTTAAAGAATTTAATTATATTATGAGAAAATTTATTAAAAAAAAAATTTTTGAAACTCTTTATTTACTAATAAATTGCAAATACATAGAACAATATAAATAAATTACCAGTAGTAATTCGACTAAATGTGAGAAGTTTTTAATTTATTTTTTTTATAACAAAGTGGTAGGTTCAATTAATGCTATTATATTTGATTTTTCCTACCATTTCTTTTTATCAACAAAATTATCAAGCAGTGAAAAGATGTAAAATTTGATTAATATCAGCCGAGACCTAAATATTTTTAGTATTATTAAATCAATTCATACAACTATGAGCACCATCTTGAATAATTATATGCCATTTGGTTGACCCTTGCGCGGTGGGCTTCTTGGATGTAATGCCTATTTTTCTTTTATTATATATGTTATGCAACTTTATTTTCATCAAGAATATTTTTCATTTCTCAGCTATTATTAAATGGTTGAAAAGATAATACAACCGCCATCAACTATTCGCTTAAATACAAAACTCATTAAATGTGCATAGTGATCGAATATTTTATTTAACATTCTTAATGATTTATAAGATCAAATGTAATAAATTTTTAAAAATGTAATTGCGTGATTATACACATAAAAACTTGTTGCAACTTACGTGAAATATGGTTAAATATCAAGAATTTAGAACGCAACATCAAGATCATAATAATCTCACCAAATGTTGTGCCTATTCTATTTTTAACGATCATTTTCTCTTACAAATTTATTTATAACTATTATCTGGGTATTAAAAACAAGAAGTCTTTCCTCATAGAAATCTTAAAATAGGATAAAAAATTCAGAGTAATAATTTAAATCAGGTTTTATTTTATATTCGATTGATAGAACTATTTAGACAATGATCCACTTGTTATTTTGAATCATATATTTTTAATATAGCATTTTAGCCAAATTAACATTAAAATAAAAAAAATCATGTGAGATTTCAATTTAGCCGATGTACTAATATATAAATAATTCTATTATATAAAACACACATAAAAAAATTTACTGGTCGAAACTATGAATAGTTGTTAAATGAAAAAGAGATAGATGGTTCACTTTTATTTCTACAATGTACTTTAATATCCATTTACATAATAATTGTATTTGAGTTAACCAAATGCTCCGTGGCGCGATATTACTTTGAAATAATTTATCTTCAATAAATATTTTATCTTTAATAAATATTTTTACGTCTAAAGAAAATTTTTTAAATCATCTTCTCTCGAAGTAAAATTTATTAATATTTATATATATTTATTTATTATTTTTATATTCCATGCTTTTACATCTGGATATAATGGGTTTTTCATAAATATATATAAATGTTGATCTTCAAAAAAATACTTTAAATAAACTCGTAACAAATTTTTAATTCAAAAATAAAAGCGAAATATTATATGAAAGTAGTTTGAAAGATTCTATTATCTGAATTCGGTGGTATAGGAATACGTGTGAAATTATTCTATCATTATAATTTTAAGCTCTTTTATCAGCTAAATTAATTAAAGGATACAGCCCTGAGTTGTGTATCTTTTTGCGATTTAGCTTCTCTAAAATTTTATATTATTGGTGAGAAGCTCTGATATTATACTTGAATGCGTAATTTAACCCATGTAAATATCATTCCCATAATCAAGAATAACGGATTGATTTTAAAAAATAGAATAAAAATTGAATATCCACACATCTCCAAAAATTCGCATGCAAAATAATTTATACTAATATAAACAAGTAAGAATTTGTTTAGGCTTAATCGAAGAATCATCTTAATCCAAATATTCTCAGTGACGTTAATTGGTTAATGTTACGCATAATTGATAAGCCAAATAATAATAACTGCCTTTAATAGAAGAAGATATGAATGATGAGCCAATGCCCTTGTGGTACGGCGTCCCTAGAAGGAAGAGGTTGGGTGTGATGTTCAGTATGAGAGACCCCCACACTACCGCTGAATCATACCAGTGGTGCCTACCTGGCGCCTGCATGGGCAGACCGAGGGACTGCTAAGCCCCTCTCGAAAGAAACCAGTAAGGTTTTACACATCCAGGCCGAGTACAAAAAAAAAAAAGATATGAATGATATAAAAAACAAATTCTTTATTATATTTTCAAAATACACGTCTATATAAGTGCTAAATATAAAATATTTTTTGAAATATGATTATGCAAATATGTATATGGGGTATGCTTTTTATTACGAGTAAAAGCAGATACTAAAAGTATTGGTATATTTATTAATATTGCTACAAATCGTATATTATATAAAAAATGTGGCGAACCCTGGTGTTGAGTGCAGAATTACAAAGCTACCTAAAACTTTAAGAAAGCAAAGGAAAATTCTGTAAAATGAAAAAAAGAAAAATTATATTGGTTCAATTTTAGCCTTATTTCGTAGAAAAGCTGATTTATAACAATTTAGTAATAATTATGGGATTTTGCGTATATGGCTTATGAAGTAGGAATAAAATATGGAGCATTGCAAATGTGTTTAGTTCTGTGAATTGTTATGAAAATATCTCTAGTTGATGGAATAATAATCATTATTTTTTCTGATCATTTTCTAGAGGGTATTGACATAATATCCGTTAAAATAACACGATAAGTATATGAAATGTTTTCAAACTTAAGGCAGTTTTAGGCGCGCGATTCGCGGAATTTCTGGCTCGTTGTAAGATATGTGATAGCATCATAAACATAATATTCCAAAAAAGCGATAACTAAGGAGATCATTTTACGATAAACGATCCTTTAAATAAGTTACCTATGTGTATGATTTCTATAGACAATAAATATATGAATCTCGAACATAACGAGGACGACGGTTAAATTGAAAACTTAAAATTCAAAACGTACAAGATAAAATCATAAAATATGAAGAACAGAAATATTCTTCTAATGATTATATATATAAATTACTGATATAGATAAAATTAATGAAAATATAAATGTTATTAAGTTTAAAGTACTGGTAATTCGATGCAAACACAGGAAAAGTTATGGGTTATACAAAAAGTCATATAATCGGGAAAACATTTATTCCAGTACAAAAAAAATACTTCGTTAATATAAAAACTGCTTCTGAACAGATGCAAAAGCCATTCAAGCTACAAGGCCAAAATCCGAAGGAGGCCCTTAAAATTTTTATAAGAAAACTTCTTTTGCATTTAACATAGAATATAGGTAGATTCTATTAATTTACTAAGTAAAAAGAAGATCAGCTATATAATTATTATACTGTTTAAAAGTAATTTAACTTAATTAAATTAGCTTATTTCAGAAAGCTAGGATATTTGCCAGTTGAGTATATTTTGAATGAACCTAATGATATAGCAATCTAAAACCAATATATTTAATAAAGCGACTCAAATATACATTCAATGTTAAAGAGTAAAAGGATATATTAATCTAAGCTGCAAAGATCATTAAATCTATTATTTAATCAAAAATGAGCTATGGGCCATCTAGCATTTGAATATAAATTATAACTGCAGACTCGATTGCCAATAGATTCATTATGGTCGTATGATCAATTTATTTGATAAATATTAATATTTAATAAACATTTTCAATAATTAAGTTGAAAGAAGAGGCTATGCCACACTGTTTCTATAATTGTAAGTAATTGAACTCGTTGCGTACAATTACCATTACTCAGTAGAATCATAATGATTTTTGACTCTGATAGTACGATTTGAAAGACACAATCAATTCTCAATAAAAATAAAAAAAATTTTAAAGTTATTTTTGAATCAAAGTATCCCTACGTATGTCTAATAATATCTGGGGAGACTTTATGAATTATACTTATCCTGCTAACAGCGTATTCCCTTAATAATAAATTAATATATAAATATACATGCGTAAAATTAATCTGGCAAATATAATAATGTTGCAAGTCCAGAAAAATAACGTTTTGAATTTTTATTTTTAAATGGATTCTGTAAAGTCTATAATGTGAGGATAGTATGTGTATCAGTGCCAATAAAAAATAATAATCAGTAAAGTATAATAAAAGAACCTTTCACTTCTTAATTCCTTTTTGGAATTTTTATTACAAGTTTGAGTTAATTACTGGAGGCATGGAAAATAAAATTTTCATACAAAAGTAATGTGGTAGGATAAGAATAATTTAAAGATAAGACAAATGTAATTGTTATATACTACTGAACTCAGGGTTATTCTATATCACAAGATGAATAGATATCTCAATTCAGGAAGCCTTTGGATATTGTTAAATCGGTATTATATCAGAAAATTGCAATATTTCTTGCAAAAAAAACTGTTCACATGTATAACCAAATAGCACTGATGAAAAGAATCGCATGGCATAGGGAATATATTGAACCGTGTCAAGATCATTCTTTAAAATAATACCGTTAAGGGAGGATTGTTGGTTGCAGAGATTTTATTGAGAGTATAAAAATGTATAATATAAGAATGTTTAGGTTCATGTACAGTCCGTAAGACTTCAAACATATTATTAATCTATAATGAAAAGAATTACTCAACATCATGTTTTTTTAAATATTTTCAGGTTTTATTTTTTTATTTAGCATATTTATAATTTTAACTATCTTCTGTATATCTCTCATGGCTTTTACTTTTATATAATGAACCAGCTGTCGAATAAAAAAAATTTTCAATTTAATTTTTTCTATAATTTAAAAAATAATTATAAATGAAATTTTGGAATTTTATAAAATTTTTATGGATTATATTAAAAAATTTTTTTATTTGTCCCAACTGTTTAAACCGTTTAAATGTGAATAATTGTAAATCCTGTTTTTTTTATAATTCTTATGTGATACCAACTAAATCCTATGCAATTCGATTATGTATCAAGTCACATATATTATTTTACTTAACATGCCCAACCTATCAAATTAGATGAAATACCATATCGTTCAGCATGCAATAACTGGAATATTTTAAGTTTTTAAAAATCTTTTAACGTTTTGAATCATAAGCTTCTTTATTTTTTTATCGGGAGATATGGTATATTTTGATAATTTTACTTTATATTGCTTTTTACACCCTACGTTAAATTTCTAGCACAGACCTGTCTGTTTTATTATTTTAGTGATAGTACGTCTTAATATAACCCATCAAATGAAACCTGGTACCATCATTTTAGGCTACGTAGGTTCCGAAATAATTAAACCATATTTAAGGGATAAAAAATTTCAGGAATAAGGTTTTGTGAATAAGTTTTGATTAAAAGACTGAGAGTATATCTGCTAAATTAAATATATAGAAAATGAATAATTTAGTCCGGTCCAGCTCACTAAAATTAAAGCAATTATATGATAATAGCTATTTCAAAATTCACATATAATCATGTTGTGATATGACAGATCAAAAAAAGTTTTTATTTTATGTTCTAATATATCTCATGGATACAATAAAATAATACAATTATATTTTCAAGATCTAAAGAAGATTAAAAATAAATATAAATGGTAAGGAAAAGTATAAATAAGAAGTGTAAGATATAAATTATTAATTATACATTTTTACTTTTAGGCAAATTATATATTTTTCTCCATACCATAGAGGAATTTTATCACAAGATGTACCAAGTTATAGACCACGGTAAAACTTATTGCAAGAACAAAAAATACAGATAAAATACATTCATATTTATGTATGATGACATATGTGGATAATAGCCTTCAATGTCGCCTCACTTGTACTGCGGTTTATTGATTTTAAAATAAGTTTATACAATCTTCTTCATTGTCCTGATTCGTGTGTTTAGCGTGTGTTTTCCCTTTATGAAACATATTATTCATTGGTGTATTTACTTCATCCATATATAAGTGTTTATAATACACATAAAAATCCAGCCGAATATATGCAGTAAAGGGGGAATTATGCGATGATTCCAGTCTGCTGATATCAAAGAAAATGAAAACATTTCTAGATCGTATTGCATGACCTGACTAGTTGGCTGATGATTTAATTGAAGATCTTACCATAAAATACCTAACAAACTATTGAAGCCTGCTTTATCGGCCCACATAATTTCATTTTCAGAATACAACTTATAAGCTTAATATGATTTCAAGCGTATTGACAGAGAAAATTAACAACATAACGCCTGATTCTAAATTCTGTAGCAATACCAATTAGCTTAATTTATTATGGCATTTTGTTTAAATATATTCAAATGTGTATTTAAAAATTATAATATAAAATTTCTGTATACGTTAATTATAAATTGTATTTATAAAAATCGTTATGTTTTTATTGAACCTACGTTTTGTCGCAAATTACATAGTAGCGGCGTGATTTATTTGCTAGTGGTTTCCTCAGACTTAGTTTATAATCTCTCCTATCATAAAATACCGTTAAATAAAGTTACTCACAGTTGTTCAGTAGCGAACCCTTACTTCTACTATTTTGTCAACTGTTAACAGTGCTATGTGGTATAATAATTGAAACAAATATATCATGACTCAACTGCCAAACAATTGTAATACGAGAGTTGATTTAAATTTTCGAACATGATTTCGAAATATGTTGAAAATAAACTATAATATTTAAATAAATATATTGATTTAAATTGCTGGTAGTCAAGAAATCTATTTTAAGCATTGTTAAATACGTCTCTGATATCATGTATAAACACGCCGTTTCATTATGTAATCTTCGGCGGTTATATGCTCATAATATTATATTTAGCAACCGTAGAAAAAGATTTAATCTTCATATTTATATATAACTGTTCAAAATTTATTTAGTCAAGAATATATTTATAAATGTAACAACAAAAATTACACTATTGTTCGTATCGTGTGTCCATCGCAATTAGAGTTGGGGAAATGTTGTTAGAAAATGAGTAAGACATGACTCTATCTTTTTTTAGGTAATTTATCTCAAACGAGTCAGTTTATTTTAGAAAGCTAAAAATGCAATTAGTTGAGAATATATAGATCATCCTTTTAACTTTGTAATCTAGATCGATGAAATGGGTCAGGCGACAAAAAAAATTATCGATTTAAATTCAAATGCTTAGAGTTTGTAATAATTTAAGCTCCAAAGAATATAAAAAATATTTTTCGGTAAATAATTTGCTATAAATTGCCTAAAATCCTGTTTAAAAATATGATTATCGAACCTGGACCAAGGAGTTTTAGGCGGCGTTAATTCGTCAGTTTTAAACCGATATTATAAAATTCAGAAATTTGAATGGCCATAAAATAACGAATAGAAGATAAAGTACTAAGTATAATTTATTTCGTTTGACTGATCTGTTACACGCTACAAAATTTTTAATATTAGTGAAACCGTATATTTTCTTTGATGTTTATTTAGTATTTTAAATCAAAATATCTATATTTATGTATTTATTCATTTTTTAATACTTAACCTTTGCCCTATTGCAGTAATAAAAATATTACTTTTATAAATAAAAGATAAGGAGATATGCCGTCATAAAATATCTCATTGATTATTATTAATGTTTCTCGCAGCGAGAAAGAATTTAACAATTTTAGTTAAAGACTCTCAAATATCAAGCTAATGTTATAAAGTATCATATATTTATGAAATTTTAAACTGATATAGCAACAAAAAAGAACTGTTTAACCGATCAATTTAATTTTGAAAAGTTAATTACAAATGTAGGTTTATAACAATTAAGACTAGAAAAAAAGCCCTCAAAATTCTAAAAGATAGGGGTAAAACTCAAATAATCTAACTTTTAAAAAAATATGTTTGTTATTCACCAATAAACAAAAGATTATTTCGTTTTATAACCTTCCTTAAATATCAGAATTTGAAGCAAAACCTTTAAAAATATTTTGATTATTATAAGAACATTTCTATTTTAACCAAAAAAATTGTATATGTTGCAAAATAACTCTGATAGATATTTCTGAGAAATTAGAGAAGATGTTAAGATCGTTAAAATTAGGAAAATAAAAAAAACATCAGATACGCAATTGATTTTTATAGGTTCGATCCTAATATAACATTAAAATTGTAGTTTTCTTTAGGTGGGACAGTAAAACCCAAAAGGATTAACCAATCTTTTTATAATAATCTTCACTAAATTACAAATGATCTAATTAATTTGATACCTTCTATTTCGAATTGAGATTATTTTATATAATCTTTTCTGTGTAAATCAGATCTTTGATTTAATGGATAATGTAGATACGGAAGCTCACATATAAAATAATGAAGAAAGATAGAGCGATTCAGGAATAAATTTCTCTGAAAAAATGTATGATATTAACAAATAATTTCAAATATAAAAGAATTTTGTATTATGACATTTCCTACAAAAACATTTAGAAGAATAATAATAAAAATGTCGAAAAACATAAACCACTAATAAAAGTTTAGGTGTACGAGTAAATAAAATCCTCTCTCAACTTATTTTATACTCTTTTAATAATTCCAAATTATTCAATGAAAATGAAAATATTTTAAAAAGCCTTTAACAAATTTTTTAGTATGAAAGGATTATACTAACATGGGAAGAAATAATTAAAAGTTTATCTCCAGTTGATAATTAGAAATGCAATTTAAATCTAATTTAAAACATTTTTATTAGATAATTTTTATATGCTAGCGAGTGCATATATGATAATCCCTAAAAAGAATTTTGTATATAATATAAAACAAGACTAAATATTAATATTTTAATCATAACTGTATAATCGTTTCTTATCTTGCCATTTCAATATTTATTTTGAGCCTAATAAAACAAAATATAATAAAATATAGCACAAAAACAGTCAAATAAAAGCCAACATTCGATTTAGAAACGTAAAATATCAGAAAAACTGTAAGTAAAATATGTCTAAAATTTTGAATTTATACATATGCTGAAAAATATTTTTTAGAAGGTGTAGATTTTAAGGACAATTGGTTTAACGAATTAAATATTAATCGAGTTGTTTGTGAAATTTTCTAACCCGATAAATTCGAAAATTATACTGCAGAGAATTCTGTATCATTTATACGCAGAATAAAACGATAATCTTACGCTAGTGTCGACGATATTGAATTCATCATTCATTAAGCAAAAGTCTATCTCGTAAACACCAAATTGCCTTGATTTATCACAGAGTTCGGTTATATTAGTATTATATTTATCCTTTAAACTGCCATATTATAGTGTGTGCTTATACTCCTGCCAACTGAGTTCCACAAATATCGATGTAAAAATTGGCATTATGATAAAAAGAAAAATTATATTTTATGATCTCATTAAATTCCTTTCATTATTTTGTTCAATTATGTCTTTACAGTGCTATTTTATATGTCAATATTAAATTTACTCTTGGAACATAAGCAAAAAAAAAATTAATACATTTAGCGGTGATGATAATATATACTTTTTATGCATCTCGCTTGTTTTAATTCTTTTTTCTAAATATTTTATCTGGCTTTCTAATATTTTCCTTTTTAAAAAAAACGATGATCCTTAAACGAAAACGGATAAATCATCTTTTATTGACCTTATTAAACCGCAAAATTTATTTTACTTGACTTTATTTACCTATATTTATAATATATTGCATTACACGCCCTTATACAAGTTCACCTTGGCTTCAAGGTTTATAAGCATAAAATAGAAGACGTCACAAATTGAAAAATTTAATTACACTCTTTTTAAAACAAACGAAACACATAGTTATGATTATAATTAAAGAATTAAGCTCATTGTTCAATATTAAAAATTTTAACAAATCGCGTGAGAATTTATTATTTTGTTTATCAACCACAGTCTTTTGTCAAAAAAACAAATATTTTATAACTAGCTCTTACTACCAAAGTTATAGCTCCGAAAACATAAAAGTTTTTATAATATTATATTGCGTCAAAGATTTTAATAATATAAGAAGAGCCCTTATCTACATAATCAGCCCATCACATATTTAAATTAAATGTTGAATTGAAACTTAAAGTATTTACTGATCGTACAGCCGATTAAAATATCATGAAAATTATGAACCAATCTATTTAAATCAAGAATTGTAAGCTATACCAAGTGTGTAAACTGAGACAAATGCCCCATTACATGAACCTAAAATTCTTCTCTCAAATTTATACACTATAAGAATTTTAAATGCGGTGTGGTAAAAATATTTAAAAATACTGAGAAAAATAATTGGTTCGAACAGTAGAAATTTTACATACTCCTAATCAGTGATTTGTAATATTTTAAAAAATTTTACGTGTATGCTGCATGTGATTTTATTTAATTGACATATTGATAGAATATACGCTGAGTGGCGTTGTATTGGTTATTAACGACGCCAAAATAAGTGTAAGATGCTCCAAGTACTAAAATCTATGCTTTAAATAATTCTGTTTATTATTCGGAATCTATAATTGGTAATTGAAATATCTAGCTGCAAAGCATTAATTTTTGAGAAGCATAAAATAATTAAATGCATAACTAGTAATATTTGTATATCTTATCTGATAGGGCGTTGCCGATTTCTCTATATAACCCAAGCTTTGAGAACAACACAGAACGGTTTATTATATTATGTTTAACTTTTTTTAATTCTGTAAAAATAATACTTTATTCTAAAATTTTTGAAGAAAAAAAAAGAATAAAGGTCAAACCTAGTTATAACGAAGTATTTTGAAAAAAAAATATATGAAACACACAGGGGTATCTGAGATGTTTTTCTTTATTGATCAATTTTTTATCACCAAATAATGGTAACAACAAACTTTTTGTTCGAACCGTTTGGTTTTTTTAATATTACTTTTACTACTTATAACAAATTTTATTTTTAAATTTTAAACAAAATGATCATCGAAAAAAAAAGAATCCAATTTTTTCTGGATATTAAAAACACCCGTTCTTGTGGCAGTCAAAGCAAGAGAAAGGAACTCTATATTAGCAACAAGGTTTGGAAGGACAGCCTCAACCTTTTCAACAATTTTAAAAAATCGTCAAAAAATTCATGAAAAATCAAAATGGTTGAGCCTTTGCCATGCTCGACAACGTGTTTACATCAAGAGAAACAAATACCTTGATAATTGTTTATTTTTCTGGTTTACAGATGTGCAATCAAAAAAAATCAGTAAATGGGAAAAAAATTATAACAAAAAGTGTCGACATTTGCAAGGATGCTAGGCAACGCCGATTTTCTTGGAAACAAGAGACGGCTTCATGGAGTTTAAAGTCGGTAAAAGATCAGAAGTCGGGCTGTTTAGAGGAAAAAACGCAGTTCTATTTGGCAAGCTTGATGAGTGGTAGATTAAAGAAACTAAAACCATCATTTATCTATTTGCAGGCAATGACATTTCCAACGTAAAGAACCCAAGCTATTTTTAAATGGTGGCTGTCATTAATCGATTCGAACATAAAAATAAAAGTGATGGGTTTTATCGTTTGTCGACAACTGTTCCGAGCACAATGTACTCCCAATATTATAGAACATAAAATATGTTTGTTTTTCTGCCTAAATGCACTGCAGCAGTTCAACCATTAAACCAGGGCACTTTTCGGGTCTCAAGGGCTGCTTATCTTACCAAATTAGTAGATAGAATATTACTTGAAATCAATAGCCACAGCAAGAAAAAAAGGTTGATGTAAAAGTCGCCCTATTTATGATCGCCAAAGCTTACAGAGTAATTGGCGAAAAAACGATGAAATCCGCATGAAGCATGCTGTGTTTTGTTTTCATTCTGTAGTGCCCCAGCAAGACATTAGGGAAGATATGAATGAATTTTTGTACGAAATGGGGAAGTTGGCAAAACAAGCTGGGAAGATTATCGACGCACAAGCAATCGAAGAATTTATCGAAATTGATAAAAAAAACTTGATATCTATCATGAATTAACCGATTCAGAGATTTTTAAAAATATAAATTAAACAAGTTAAGAATAATGAATTCGATAGTTATAACAAAAAGAATGTAATATACTGCAATTTGACTTCAAGCAATGTTGGGCTACATAGGGCTATTGATCAAAAAAGAAAAATATAAGATTTAGTCTACAAATTAGGCAATAATACGTAAAGGATTTTTTTGGTTATTTGGAAGGTTTAGAAGATTTTTTGACCTAAAAGTCGGTTTGTCTTTGCGTCAAAAAAAATAACAGATTTTTTTGTATCATGAAATGCGTCTAAATAGAGTTTTATTTTTATTTTTAATATTTTTCAATATTAATTATTAGTTATTTGTCTTTACGGAGATTTCAAAACGATTATTAATTTTAACTATGAAGCTATAATATTTAAAAAACACAAATAAACATTACTATGAATGATTAGGACAATGGCAGTCGTTCGTGTCATGTGTCGAATTATTGTTCCAAAGTTATGCTTATTGGTCTAAAAATTATTAATATTAAATTTTTTATAAGCAAAATATGATACAATAAAAAATATTAGAGTTGGCCCTTCTTAAAAATAATCAAATAAACAAATTGACATTTTTGGAATTATTGGTCATAAAGAACGGATTTTTGGGGTCATGGTGATTTTTTTATAACCAAGTTTACCCTGAATTACTATTAAGCTTCTACGTATAATTTTGAGTCATCTTACAGATTTATTTAATCTATTTGATTTAAAATATCAGAAAAATAAAATATGTTTTCCTTACACACTCCCCGGTGATACCTTTTATATTTCTCTGAATTCATCTTTTTTTAATTCAAAGAGTAGTTATAAAGAAATATACTTTTTGCAAAAGTAGATCATCAGCATGTTAAAATTTAGTATGATAGTTTAAAATACAACAAAAGGACTAGATTTTAATATCTGCCTTTAAACACTTATCATAAAAAAAAAATGTGGATGAGATAAGATGAATGAAATATTGATTTTTTACTACGCCATAACAAACATATTTTATTTTATTTTGAAATAATGATCCAAAGATTAATGATTAAATTCGCATTTTTGTTCTAATTATTGAATTAATAACAATTTTCTTTTAAAAATAGTTAATTATATCTCTGTAAGAAATTTATTATTATATGCAAAACCAGTTTAGTCAAATCACAATTTATTATTTTTCCCAGCAGCAAAATTATTACGCCGACAATAAAATTTTCGCACCAATAAATTTTTAAAATTTTATATTCCAAATACAATAATATGATTAAATTTTCATTAAAAAGATAAATTGTACGTTATCGAATTTAGAAGTAGCATTACTTCTTATCCTTAATACGAATTTACGAAGCTTACTATCCCCGAGTGTTCAGTTTTGTACTTTTTTATTTTAATTTTGAATTGCTTAATCTTATATTAGATGCGCTTATATAGAATGAATATACGTACAGATTCTTAATATTTCTTCATAACCCCCTCAATGGATGGATTACTAGCTTAAAATGAATTGTTAGTATGAAAACAATAAGCGTAACACCGGTAATGGGCATTTTTATATTTGATTAAAATTTTTAGATTACGTACTAACGCAAAGATAAATATTCGTCCAATCGAAATATGTTTAATATATTGCAACAGTGAAAGGATTAATTTTAGTTTGATTCGATAATATTCGCTCGTAATTCGTGGTTTAATAGAATTCGGGAGGCATAAAATTATAAAAAAATGCCTATTGGCGTCATTTATTTTATGCGAAGGATATTTATACATCTCTTAACTATCACGGAAATACGTCAGAATTTGGTTGTGTATGCCTGCAACTAACTAAGCAAAAATTAATGAAAAAGCTCTTAGTTTTAACATTATAAATGTTAAATTTATATCATCAAGAAAGACTGTTTGAAATATGTTCGGAGCAACAAGGAGATTAATCAATGGTTCTTACATTCTGATAAGATAATAATCTCATTCTATGTTGCTGAACTATTAGGAGATAAAAAAATGTGGAAAATGGATAAAAGTCAATTTTTCATCACAGCCTAATCTGGAAATAGTTCACAGAATAATATGTGTATCGCCTCTAATATACCATAACTATATAATTTGATGCTTTTTAACAGAAAACTAATATTTTTCTCATTTAAAAACACCGAAAAAAACGATTTATACGACTGGAATTATCGTGCAGCAAAATCCATAGCCTATAAATGTAATTGTAAATTACTCTGTAATCCTTAAACATATATTTTACAAGAAAAATTTGGCCTTTGTTACACCCCCATTATCTGCTCTGAATAGTTAAGTTAAGGTTTGAACACGCGTGTAGTTGTGCCACAGCAAAAATATAAAATTCAGCTTAAGAAAACTAATAATGTTGGAATTTCATTATTTTATTAAAATAAAATCTAGAACTAATGCTAAACTCAGGATAACAGCTACTCCTATTTTAATTGAAAAAATTGAAGTCTAACGTGAGGCATCTATTGCTAAAAGGAGTTGAATGATAATTTCCGCATCTCAATAGTTATTCACCTATGTTTGATCGTAAATATGTGTGAAACGGTGGTAAACTAAAGATTATTTCTTTAAGCTTTTTTCTATATGTGGGTTCTATTAGTAAATCATCATTTTCCAAGGCAATCGGATATATTGTTTTCTAGAAATAAGCAGGTACCTTAGATTTCAGAGATTTTTACGATAAATAACTATATTATTTTTGTGACTTTGCTTTATAATAAAATCCAGTAAAATAATATTCCACAATGACGATCTTATTAATATAAAATAAATAATTCAAGTTGAAATGTATAATGATCGGCGATATAAGCTATGCCCATGTTATTTATTTTTTTATCGTAATTAATAAATTTGATACTAAGGTAGCTTTACATCTAAATTGATAATTCATAAAAAATTTTTATTGAGGAGGAGGATTATTTATAAATTTTACCATATGTTGAAACCATATTTTATGTATTTTAGGTCCTATTACGAGGATTTATTTAGAAATATGCCAGCATATTTCATATATTTTTTCGAAATTTTTTTCTTTTAATACTTCATCTAAAAATTTAAAACGCTTTCGATTTTGTACAATATTTCACAGTTAGTAATAATACTTTTGAAATGACAATTTTGAAATTGTTTTATATAAATACAACATATTCAAATTACGAAGAGTATATTCGAATAAAATATGATGCGTTTTAGTTATTTATTAATAATTCTTCACAAAATTTTATTCTAGCAAATCTCTATAAATTCATTAATCCAAATAGAATGATGTAAAAGCTGTTAGTAGATGGGCACACTTAAAATAAGAATTAAATTTATAACAAGAATAAAAAAATTGTCGTAAATTCAGTAATTTGGTCACATGGCTAAAGTTTGAACAAATTAATTGATGTATTTTTTTTGGGGGTAATCCTCCAAGAAAATTATTAAGGTGAAAGTTTTACAGTAAAGGCTGAAAAGATCATAAATGAAATATAGGTTGTAGTTTTATATTTCTATAATGCACATTCTGTTATTGCTTAAGATTTATTCGAACTAATAATATCGCCTGATGTATCCTATCTTCTTGTTCCAAGAAATCTTAATAGTAGAATACAGCGAGTCCGAGGATTCGAAATCAAAGTACTTCTGTTTAATCTTATGAGAATATATTGTTATTCCTCTCCAATATATTATCGAAAACGGAGGATCTTTTTCTTAAATTTTACAAGGGTAATATACACAAAGCAATTAACATTATTCGTACCTAAAATTATTAATGCGGATAGAGAATTCATGGCATGGGTACGTGACGGACATTTTAAATCTGTGTTTTAATTTTTCGAGCAATTAATAATGCAGCATATTATTAAAAAGGATGCATTTTTGTCTCTTATATATGCTTTTTAAATGAATAAAACTATTGGCACATATCAATTTTTTTTATTAATTCGATACAATTATAACTTCATCCTGAGTTCTAATTATGTCTGATGTTAGAGATATCGAAATCAGCGTTATTTAAAGTGTTTATTCAACTGCTACTTATAAAGGCTACTATTTTTATATTCGTCGTTTGCTATAAGAAACTATTTAAAATGCGCTTAACATCCCTTTTGCAAGACGATTGTAATTTCACTAAGAAGCTTTAAAAGGAGAACGCTAGATATTTCTTTTCTGCACACGTTGTCAGAAACGTAAGATCTTCTATGTTAATTAATCAAATCTATGAGAGAATTGTGTTATATGCTCAATAGAATATTTCAATAAAAATAAGATTGAAAATTCCTTTATTAGCAAGAAGACGCGAACTAAAGTATATTCATATTATTTAGAATAACTTTATAAATGTTTCGTAGCGCTTCTCACAACCAAAAAACGCCTCGAAGGTTGACATCCAAAATTTTAGATAAGCATTAGTGCCCATTATTATAATTTATTGAAAATTCTGGAAACTTAAAAACAGAGCCTTGCAATATTCAAAATTTCTTAATTTATAGACCAGCTTCTATTTCAATCAAAATGAATTTTAATATAAGCAAATAAATCAACGCGTTATAATCGGTCAAAAAAGGATTTTAATTACAATTTTATATTCACAATTTAAATTCTGTCGCAATTAATTAGCGTTTTTAACTAATCTTTTATTTTTAAATATTCAGTTTAGTTTATTATAAATGCTGGCTGAGTTTATAATTAGTATATAAGTTGACATAAGGCACAAATTTTTCAATCTACGTAAGTAAAAAATTGTTAAAATATTTTTTTATCAAAAATGGTTTTTGAGTATATTGATTTTAAGAAATGTAGTTTTATTCGTAATCTAAGATAAAAAAATTTATTTTAAATTTAATATAAATTTTTTGCGGATAAAGAGAACAAGTGTTATTATAGCCATGTACTGTCGTACTAAGTATTATTATAATGTAATTTCGTACAATGTATTGTATTGGATGTTATATTGAGGCACAATTGAGTCCTAAATGAATTAAATTTTATCACCATTCTAGCATTTAGGTTCTATTTTATAGTTCCAGCTTCGCAGCTTTATTTATAATGCTGAAAACTAGCAATATAACAACAACAACAAATTCAATTAGGATGGAATTTTTTTTGTTGTAAGTTCACGATTATTTTCTCTACGGCTGATAAAGTATGCAAAGGATGTTGATATGCGTTATTTTCGTCTCAGGGAAGATAGAACTATTCTCTGAAGAAATGAATGCTGATATCTTAATGCGGAAATAGAATCTGCACAGAATTCTACAAAAAAAAAGCCATGTTTCTTGTCAATCAAAAGAATATTTCTCACCATTTATGTGTATCCTTGCAATTTTTGCAAGGCTCTATGCATATACTTTCTTGTTCCATAAATTTTTTTATATTTCTTCCTTGCATGTGTAATAAATTTTATTAGATAATTTCAAGCTAGCAATAGAATGTTTCATGGAAAATTAGTATAGAATTAGCCAAAATGAAAATGTCTATCTTTACCGCCAACAATAGACAGATATTCTGCTAAAGCTCAATTGTGTTCAATTTTTTTTCGCCAAAACAAAATAATATGTCTTTAATCAGTCTAAATATTTTTAATGACTAACTTTTCGAATAATATCTAGAAAAAAACAATAGTTTAGCTTTAATATGAATTTTATTCAGTCGGCATTGTTGATTAAACTTCTAGACCTAACTTAAGCTTATAGAATGTACCTTGTTTTAGAAGTTATTGATATTTAAAAATGATCGTTATAGGTATAAATGTATTTTTCTCATGTGTCTCAATGTGTAAAAATCAATATCATGTAATTTATTGGAGTATAAATATAAAAACCTTACTATAACACAAAATGGATACCTAATATAAATTTTTAATATTTGTTTGCTTTTTTTCTCCATCTTTGAGGTCATTTGACCTAAAAACATCGTTATAAATAAATAAAAGTCAATTAAGTTTCGTAAAATTCCATTATAATAAAAAAACTAGAAAGATATCTTATAACAAAATTTGTGCTGATAAATATTCTCATGATTTGACAAACTATTAAAAGAAAAGAAAAGAATTCAGATTTTTTCCCATTCCCCGTCGTTAATGTCTTTTGTTCTTTCAATTCGGTTTTAGATTTTAAGTAAAATAAAATCGCCATAATATTATAAAGATGCAGAATAAAAGTATATGAATATATTCACAACGCACCTATATATCTATATTTTTAATTATAAAGGTCGTTGCAAATGATTTTTATCCCAACTCGACCTTCTTCTTCGTTTGTTAGAGTAAGAGATATTTCATGATCTAAGCTGTTTCTGATTCTTAACCAGTGGTGTTTCAACAAAATCACAGTATATACTCTTGCTAACGCTCGCTCTCGGAAGCCAAATAACATTAGTAAAAAATTTTTTCTACAATTATTTTTAAATAGGTTCTATTTGCTGTGTTTGAATGTATTTTTTTACCTTAAAAAAAATGGGTAAAGACTGGTAAACTTTTCTTTTGTGCAATCTCGTTTGATTGTCTCTTCGCATTTTCAAACTTGTTTCATAAGTCTTTAATAATAATTCAAAATGCCACGTTTAATCGTTAAATAAAATACCCTATAAGAAAAATGCTTATGTTTTGTTGTTCCTATGATTCATAATATGCTATTTTATTGAGTTTATAAGTTTTATTGAGAAGCCTTGTATATTTTTGTTGGTATATTTTCGGGGGTTGAATTTATTTTTAAGATCGCTTTTTAACAACTCAGATAATATTTGTTTTCCCGTTCTTTAAAGTTTAAATCTTAAGAATTTTAAATTTATAAATCATTTTGCCTTCTCGCAGCCATATCAACTAATATTTTGTGACTTAACAGGACATTTTTTGTTGAACAGAAATACTTTAAATATCTTATTAACTTATGGCAACTTATATTTGTCTTTGACAGCTTAATATAGATTTTAAATTGCTATCTTTGAAATAATTACAATTCCCCAACCAAACATTATGCTCAAACTATACTTATTGCGTCTCACTAATTATTTTCCCAGAAAAATTCTAATTTTTGTGTAAAATATGGACAGAAGTATATCAGAAAAACAGATCGAATTTTAGGACGTTGCAATTCCTTGATTTTAAATTATGCATAACTACTATACTACTAATAATACCAAAATAAATAAATAGATTCGACAGAACATTTCCTCAATTAACGATTTTAATTTTTGTATGGTTTATTTTTCGATTTTTACAGTGTATTTAAAAAGAAAAAGTTTATATTTCACAGTTAAAGATTAATAAGAATACAAAATATAATTCTTTCTAATAATAATCTTTTTTTTAAAACTATATCAGATTAAAGTATAAGATTTTTCAAAAGTTACAATCTTATTTTGAAAAATGTTAGAATCTATAAAACATTAGGGATAATTGTTCAAAGGGTTAACATATTTTTAGTACGTGGTGTTATTGCATTCAGGCGAGAAATTATACACAATAACACATTTTTAGGGATATTTAAATGGGGTCAATATACCATTAAATATAAAACATTAACATTTTTTTATTTTGAAAAATTTATTGTCTTTGCAGTCGTGAAATCCCCTTTTAATCTAGTATTAAGTAGATTTTATTTTGAATAAAACTTTCATTCAACAATAAATGAAAAACTCCATAATCCCAACCCCATTATGTGAGCTTTAGATAATATTAAAGTTCTTACTTCCATTTAAAAAAATAATCCAACAGGAAAAAATATTTTTTCCTTTTTATGCAGTTTGATGATACAAAAGAGTTTTGATTATGTTGAAAACACCCAAAATTAATGTAGCTATGTAGATTAAAGCCTTAATACCAAAAAATATAAAAATTCGTATTTGGAGATCTAAATGTGGAGCACATAATTGGTGTTTATTTTCCATATTATCAGCATTTCGTCTTCGTTTGCTGGTAGTTATAGTTTTTTTTCTGGTTAAGTTAGTTGTTTACATCTCTCTGTATCTTTAAGTATTAGATAAAGCATGTGTTAATTTTTTTTTATCGACATAATTTCAAGGAATTATCATTCAAACAAAAAAATATTCGGAATGCTGCGAATTCTGGTTTCTTTTTTTTCTTGTAGCTATTTTATAAAGACTTTAAATATTGCCCATGTATAGTCACAGTTGTTATTTTTTTAAATAACTTTGTTAGCAACTTTTATACTTAAGGATGTAATTTTTCTTGAATTCTCTTTTATGTTTAAAAATAATGTTTTTATTCAAATATATTTGAAATTTATATCCTTTCTAGATTTCCTTTGATTATCTTCAATCTATATGCTTAAATAATGTAAAAATATAGATATATTTATCAAATATTACAATATGTTAAATTAAAATAGGTGTCTTACTTATCATATGCAGAAAAATATGCGCTAAAGACTTTTAATAGTATTTTCCAAATTATTAAAATAAAATAAACATTTATAAAAATCGGAACCTTTATTTGTGAAAACTGAACTTTTATTCCTAAAAGCTTATGTGTGATTTATAAAATGCTGTAAAATTAATATTGTATTGTTTAAAAAGAATAGAAGGAAATAAATAATAAAAATAGAAAATTTTTAAATATATTATATATTTAAAAAACGTTTATATCGAAATTTTCTATGCCCACCAGCAAAAGAAATTCAACGTACTAGAATTTAAATATTGAATTTAATAAAAAAATTTTTTCGTTTTTGATTTTTTGTTGCAAAAATAAAATGCTGATATATATTATGTTATCAATATATTATGGGAATTGGATTGTAATCAACGATTTGTGTTAAAAATATGAGAAACAAATAAAAACATCCGAAAAATTTTTATTCTTCAAAGGTGGTTAACTAAGGGAGTAAGTTGCTCACCTCATTAAAGAGAACACCTCAAGTAGAATTGTCTGCAAAAGTAATAAATATAGACGGCCATTTTAAATTGAATGCGCACTGATCTTTAACGAACCACATATTACACCAGCTAAAAAACGGAGGCTGGAATAATATTTTTCTAAATGTCATCAGAGAAAACTATGATGGTAAATTTTGTCAATATCTTTATAAAAAAAAGTTTTTTAATTTATTAACCAGCATTATGCCTAAAACTCTTATATATAAAGATTTTTATTTCTAAAGCGAAAGTTTTGACTTGATTTTATTGTAAATATACAAAATATTTTATAATATAATACAAATTTTAACCTCTAAAAAGGGAAAAAAATCTTTTTAAGACGGGGGAACGGTCATGACTATGTTAAAGATGTTCGAATCCAATCCGAGTTTTTGCATTGCCTCAGAATGACGCTTGAGTATCTCATTGAGATTATTTTACTAAAAACATTAATGTGTATAAGCATAGTTTTATTGTAGTAATGAAAAAAAGCAATCGCTTAATATTGTGGCAGGGTCTATTTTTAAGATAAACAAGGAATAAGGATATGTTTAAAAGAGCCTTCCAGGAGAGCTAGTTCTGCCTAACTATGTCATTTCTAAATTGGATGTGAGGTTGAGGTAAGATAATATTCCTTTTTTATGTGGAGAAAGAAAAGTCTATCTGAAGTTTTATAATTTTAGTTAAGAAATCATGAAGCTCCCATTAATATCGAAATGTAAGCTATTATATAATATCATGACAAAAAACATGAATTTCAAAAAAATTGTTAATTATTTGATTGTTTTTTTTAGATGTAGTAGTGCTTTAAAAAATCTTAATCTTTAGAAATAATTATAGTATTAAAACAGAAATTGTTATCTGATCGGTCAGGTTCGGTGGTCCATCACCCTTATTTTTTAAAGATTTTATGTTCTTTAAAAATTGGGGAGTATATAAACAACCCTTAATAGACCATATAATCAATTAATCTTTAAATTATAATTTTACAATGTCAAAGTAAAATATTAGATATATTGCACAAATAAAGCTAACTTTATCATTCAAAGTAATTTTATGAATAACTAAGTCGTAATATTATTTAAGCGTGTTTTAAAATGATGTAATACTTAAGAGTATAACATAAGTATATCAAGAACGAAGATTATTACAAATACGAGTAGATATATTAAATTATTCGAACTTATGCTGCAATAAAATCCTACTTTTTAATATTTAAAATCAAAGAATTTTATACAGTCGCAATATTATATTTTTTTAATCTGATGATCTCGGATATAATTTAAAGCGGATCTTATGCGAAATGTAATACTATACTAAATGAATCAGATTGCAGAAAAAATGTCAATCATGAAAGCAACAATAAATATTTTATTTGTGGTTTTCTATTCTAAAACTGATCGTCATTTTGACAAAAGTACAAAGATAGTATTATTTTTTATAAATGATAGGTTAATCAAAGAATAATATACAAATTTAATGGTTATAAAATCTTTCCACATGATGGTCTCTTATCCGGATGTTGTGGAGATAAACGCGATACACTATGCATGCCTTGCCAATATGTAGTCTATATTGAAAAGGTGATATTTTAATCTATAATAGATATAAAAACAAACAACTATTTATTATCATGAATTTAATTACTATGTTTTATTTTTGAAAGAATATAAAATTTAATACCATTAAAAGATAAAAATTTTATTTATTATATTTTTTTTAATATATGCGAATAAATACTCGAAAAATTAGTTAACGATGTTCTCCATAAATTTAGGAAATATTAGAAGCAGCAATTTTTGTCAACCATTGAAAAGCAAATAAACATTTATGTTTTGCTTGAATTATATTTTTAAAAAAAAAATTTTTCTATACCAGAGCCTTGCAATTATATCTAATATAGCGAATGGGTACTAAAGATAAGAGAATTCAAATGGAAACAAATTTTAATCTTTTGTCTTTTATTTTTTTATCAATCAAAATAGATAATGAAATATTTCCCATTTCCTATCTACCCGAAAAGAAAATAGTCAGATAGATTGTTTAATAATAAAATAAACCCGTAATAAAATAGAAATAGACATTTTTTCCTTATGTAATAAGAGACTAATTAATTAAGAATTCTTTTTCATTCCATTTATTAATAAACTCTGGCTGCTTCTACTCAAGGGAAGCTTTAATGACCTCCCATTTGAGTCATGGTATATTAATACGGCATAACTGTCAAGACATTAGAATTTTTTTACTAGTATAGCTCAATATCTTTATTTAAACTCTCTTTAGTTCGCAAAACACATCTGTTGCATTATTTTACTCTTAAGAGCGTTTATATTTTGTAAAATACAACATGATAGTAAATTAATCTCTGCAATTTAGACTAATTTACAATACAAAATAAACTTATTATTGTCGGCACAACACTTCTATAAATAATCAACAGTATGTTGTATATGTTTGTTCTCCTAGAAAACTCATTTAAACAGAAAGTTAAGAGGAATTAATATTATCCGTAATTTTTATATTCTTTGATATATAGGTAATTAGATATTCATGGATTTATATATTGGACGAATTTAATTCAATTCGTAGTTAAGTTACGACTTACCTTTTAAAGTATTCTACGTGTTATCTTTGATTGTCGCATTATACTTTTCCATTTCATTTTCATTTTTTAAAAATTTTTAATTCTCCTGCAAATGAACATCGATTATCTAAATATAGTGGATTCAAGAGTGCCGTAGTTATTAATATAAAAACATATTAAGATATAAATTCTGAATAAATGCAAATAGATACAGAAAATTGGCTTCTTACAAAATTCTTAAATTAAAAATTTTTGGGCTTTTTTTAATATAAATTCATGTGTAATTTTGATGCCTATTAGTTGTCTCGAACTGCATAATTATGTTTTTTTTGAATAACTTTAAGGTCTCTTTAAACATAACGTACATTAGATGGAGATAACTAATACACTATTTTGCCAATTATTTCTTTACCCCCCCCCCTCTCTTGTGTCCTACCATTTTACTTTTATTTCTCATCAACTCAATTATTTTTTCCCCTTGTAAAATTTGGCCAAGAGAATAAGTTTGGTTTCAACTCTTTATTATAAATACATACTCTGCTTCCTTTATATATTTAACCACATTTTATAAAAATTTCAAAAATTTTTATTTTCTACTTTCATTTAAGTTAAGGAACGTATTTTATAGTCGACGGAGATGATGGAATTAACTTGCGATCTTGGAAATATTTTTATCACGATAATTTAATAAATTTCCTTATATAGCTATTTATCTAAAAAATTAAATGGTTAACAAAATTGAATCCGATTATTCATGATATTTAAAAGATAAAAAAATGCATTGATCATCCTTATTAAAGTAAGCTTTTATTTATTTTTGTAGGAGAGGAGGAGACAACTTGCTTAGACCTTATTATTTATTTATTCAACAGTTGCATTGTATTATCTAACCATTATAAGTACATTTTTTATTTGCAGACTAGCGACTTTATTCTTTTATGGTAAAGGCATATTCTTAAGATTTATAAAAGTTCATATTAGCAATATTTTTTAATTTTTATTTGGGACGATATAAAGCAGATTCTAGTAAGATATATAAATGTAATTATTTTAAATGAATTGGATAAGATTTATTCGTTAGAGAATAATGAAATTAAAATTTTCAAGTGTCAGCCCACCATAGGTTACAAAAAAGTATAAGGCTTCATCGCCTTTTTTATTCTCCATTATGTTATGTTTTTTTTCTGTTTTGATTATTTTATTTTTTTGATCCAAATAATGAAAAATATAATAGAGTCTATTTGTTGACTTTATCAAAAATATTTTTACTAATCTTATACTACTATAAAATGTAAACAAATTTTTTATGTATTTATTAACACACTATTCTAATGACTTGAAACATTATAACCCCATTAATATTTAAATTTTGTTATTGGATATTTATCTATATTTAGACCAATTATTTTAATTGGATCGAAAGAACGAAACTTGGAACGTTTCGCAAGTCCGCGACTGAAATTTACGAAACATATTATATGAAAGAGTATTCAGACCATAAAAATATAGTAAGTTATTACAATTAATAACAAATAAAACGAAAATTGTTTATAAAATAGGTTAAGATATTAGTCCTTGAAGAGGGTTTAAAGATTTATCAATGCGTTTTATATTGAATATTTTGTTAGAATTAACTTGTTATAATTGTTCCATGAAAGAATAAGAATAACCTTACATGTCACATTAACGAAATCTTAACAGCCATGCAGTTAAAATTATTACAATGCTAGATTGCCACAATAACAATAACTGCACGTGGAAGGGGCAACACAGATTTAATCAATCATTCTTCAAAAAATTGGCATTATTTTGTAAAGATAGTAACCCTATTTCATATTACCTACTACTTATGACAAATTTTATTTTTTTTAGCTCAGGTGGCCATAGAGTTTAATTTAAATATCAGCATTACAAAACAAACATGAAAAATTGTTATGCAATTTTTCTATACCACCTGCTGTCAAATTAACTTGCTATAGCTTCAGGCAGACTAAATGTATTCGTTCAAATTGCTTCTATAAAAAAAATCTCTCAATTTAAATATCTAGTCAATATATTTTTAACCCCAAAAAAGAAAAACCATAAAAGATTTTTTGAAAAATAATACTATTCGTTCTTCTAGAATGCGCATTCGTGGACTTTGCAAATTAGATATGAAACAGGAAAATTATATTGGTATATATACAATAAAGAATTTACGTCGTTTGAATTTAAAAAAAATGAAATCTAACTTCCTATTATGTATGGTTCAGTCTCAAGCATTTTTGAATTCAATACTAAAATCAACAATGTGTAATACAAATTTCTGCTACCAGTTTATCACTAAAATAAAAATTCAATTTATTTAGGTGAAGCCTAAAACAGCCAAAAAACTGCAACAACAAATTCTTTTAGCAAAGGGCCATATAAAATCTTTGTTTAATTCAATAAATTTCTCTCCATAAGCATTATTTATTAATTAGATAACCTGCATTTTATTCAGATAAAAATACTTTATGAACATTTAATTTTTTGAGTAAATTCAGTTTTTCTGGATTATGACGCGTTTGTAACAATCATTTTTAAAAAGTATTTGTTTGAACCCTTATTCGACACAAGATACTTTCAGGAAATTGCATCTTAACGATGTCTACAAAGCTGTTTCTTTTTCTGACTTCGGTTTTATTTTACACAGTTCGTAAACTGATCAATATCTGCAATCCTTCACATCTCTCCTTTAACTGCAAGTTTTTATTGAAATTTAATATTTACTAACACATTTATTAGTGTAAATTTGTCAGTCTATTTTTTTCAAATTTCGAATTTAAAGCATTATTTATAAAATTCAAGACAATTGACACTATATCGGCTCGGCGGGAAACGCTACATAATTTATAGGTGACGGATTAAATAGTTCATATTTGAACATTGAGCAAACATTTTTTAATTTTACAATTCTTATTATATATTAAATTGAGTCATCTTACTTTTGGTTACTGAGGCCTTTTGAGAAATCTTCCTTAAGAAATTGTTTTTTATTGAATTGACATGTTTAAAATAGCTTTAAATAATTTAATGCCAATTTAAATACTCGAAGATCTGAAAACACGCCTAAAATCCCGCTTAAAACCTAAAAACCCGCCTAATTTTATTTGATAAAAAAACAAAGAATTTTATTATTTTCCGATGCATATTTTATAAAATCATTCCGATTTGAAGTTAATATAATTTACTGTAGTTGCGGTTGTTATGAAATTTAAAACCGTTATGTAGTATTTTTTTTGCTTCCATGAAAAAAAATGCTGAGTGTTTTACAAATTAAAAATATATATGCTATTTTATAAAGTAAACAAAAAA
>SGJC01000041.1:0-32030 GCA_009887335.1 Henneguya salminicola | reverse complement strand
ATACGCCACGACTAAAACACTGTCTCTTTGTGTAAGTGCCTTCGTATCTCTCTCGATACTCTCATTAGCTACTCAATCTCTGGATCCAGTTTGTGTCACAATATTTAACAATGTTCATTTCTTCATTATTTCCTACATGGTTGCTAAAAACCCCAATGTTGTCGTTAAACTAATCCTCAATTATGAAACTATTTTTTAATCAATGTGACCAATTTATCATATTTATGGCTAATCCCACTTAATGGTTTCGCCTTTCATAAATTAGCTAACTTTTAAACACATCGTATCATTTGCTTTTCTTTCCAGTGTAGTCAAAAATTATCTATATTTGTATTCATGTGATGAAACACTTGTCTATATTTTTTATGCAGTTTCAAAGACGAATTTATCGATGGCATCAATGATATAACCATACATTCTATATTTTGTATATATTCAACATAAAACAGATATAAATACACAATATTGCAAATAACCGCAAAGAGTTGAATTTTCTATTCTCTCTCATAACCCGCGTTCGCGCTGATCAATATACTCGGCTCCTTTTATGGGCCTATTTATAAAGCTTATCCCCGCATAAAAAGAGATTTTTGTGTTTATATATTCTATTTTAATGTTAATGTTTAGACATTGGGGCTTATTTCCTACCATCGATGAGATATCATACTGGTTACAAGAGTTGAAGTGCAAAAGTTTTAAAATTGCTGTTCCAAATGATAAAAACGCAACATTTTATACAGTAGAAGCAGACAATACGCTAAAATTGAGAATATAATTATATTAATTCTTTCCAATTATTTTTTTTTATAACATCTTTCCGTGCCCTCTTTAATTTTTGCAGAGATAACTTGCCAAGATCAGAAATGGCAAAGTGATCACTGCGTATAATAAGGATCAAAGTTAATTTTTATTGTTTCATTTTCGACTCGGAAACAGCAACCCATTACATAAAATTGCCACATCTAAGGCCATCTGAGACACAAACAGAGACGTCATTAAAATGTATCAATATTTTTACTATCTTCGTATTCGATCTGGCCATATTATAATTAATTATGCAAAAATTTGTTTGTTTATCGGTGTATAAATTGTAGTATTTTATTTATCCTTTAGTCTAATGACAGGGGTTGTTGATCATTATAACCTGTACCTGTAAGTATATTTAATTTTACATAATACACTTTTAACCTAATTACCATTCATTGATAAAATATAATTTGATAAATCAAAAGGCTCTTTTTTTAATGTCTAAGATATATTATCAGTTTTTATAGGGGATATTTTAATGAAGAAACGTCTGCAATAAATAAAAACCAATCATCGAGCTTAAACAACTTGATAACTTTACTTCCGGTGGAAAATCTTTTTATCGTTTAGTCTTTTTCGTTCAGACCGCCTGGGAGGGTTTCTTGCAATGTGAATAATTATATTACTTTACAAACAATTTTTGACTCTTTCCAGAGAGTGTGTATAATTTACTAAGTCTCGAAATACAGGTTTATCATCTATGACATGAAGTGCATACTTCTTAAAACAATTGAAATCTACGGGGAATACTTTAAAAATCAATATTCATCTTTTTTTTTTGGAAAGGAGAGGGGTTAAAGCATAGCGCACTATTCTCATTATCCGCCCTGTAATGAGCATATATTGCGCAAAGGTTGTAATATATAATGACGCTATTGCCATTCAAACTTTTTTAATCTTTTCTTAATATTATGGAATTTTAAAAATATTATTAAATTGTCAAAATCGAAAAAAATTCATTTAATTTGGGATTTTAAAATAAATCAACTCACGCATCTTATTTTGATGAATAAAATTCAATATTTTACCCTTGTTTTAGTAAGCCTATTTTTTCCTTTGAAATTATTACTTGTTAAAGAATTACATCATTTAAACGGTGAAATGATTTGACATTGAAGAATATTTACTGCCAAAAATCCCCCACTTATCATATGCAAAATTAGGCTTCCTTAACTGATTTTTACATTTTTTATCAAATCTGCTTGCAAAAATCTTATTTAAAATTTAATTTGTGAAAATCTAAATTATTTACAAATTATTGTATTCTAGGGCATCAAACGCGATTTTATAAACTGCGCACCTATCATATGCGGCAACGCATATTAGAGGGGAGACAAATTAATCCCCTATCCCATGGTCTCATTCTTTTACAGGTCTCAATTTTCAACTCTAGATGTTAGAAAAGACGTCTAATTTTATGCAGTGCAAATAATAGTTTAATAGCATAAATTATATAAAAACTCGTAGGATAGTCCTTGTTATTTGAGTCTTATATTTTATCTCCAATGTTTCTTTTGTGAGAAACCTAATAAATATCGGCTGGTCCGGTCCTCGCCCTTTCTCTGATTGGAACTGATAAGCGGCAAATAAGAAAGCATGTTATCCGGGGATGTAAACCGAATCTTTCGGGCCAAATATGAAAGAAATTAATTAACACTACCCCTGAAATTATTAAATCTTTTATACTTAGCATAAAATTATTGCTGGCAAGATGTGAGCGTAAATCAAACACAAAATAAATTGGCTTGGCTTCGCTCGCAACAAATTCAAGAGGGCAAATTATTGACTATCGTCAAAATATTTTATTTTTAAACTACGCCATTTTATAAATAAATGCGAATATTCTCATTTAATAAAAAAAAGAGTCAGGTTTAAATACATCTTTACCATGTGCCATCTTAAGAAAATTTTCGACTCAAGTCTGAGTTTATTTACACGTTATAATTCCTAAAATATAGTAATTTACATAAGCCATATTCACCGATCAATATATACCCTGGTAATAATAGAGGGGTTATTGTGTACAGAGTTTATAAACATCCGGCTAGCCATCCTTGCAATAATGGCATAAGAAGTATGGAAAAACAATCAGTATGACAGGAATATATCTCATCGATGAAAACATACAGTTGAGAGTAATACATATTATACCGAGAGAATAAAAAATCTAGTAATATTTTGATTGTGTAATATATTATTCGAATTTCGTGCTAAAAATGCGATTGAGTTTTAAATATTATCTTTCATATGTTTAAAAATATTAAAAAAAGACTCGACGATTCTTTGTGCATCAGCTTTTGGCACATCATATTGTATTTTGTTTCATATTTTTTAAAAAACGATTACAAATTTGATTTTTTGGAAATTCAAGATCGTTTAGCGGCCGTTGTAAGTTTGGGATTTCACTGTAAAAAGGCTAATCGTGCAGTACTGCAAAAGAGTTGGTACCTGAGAAATTAAGTAGCTTATCAGTCGCAACGAGAGATACTAAATATTTTACAAAGTTTAGCAATGAAAACACATATGGGTCCCAAGAAGGAGGCTGTATGTGATTTTTTGCAAGTGAGTTCCCACAGTACTGCTTTTTTCTTAATGAGTTGCAATGCCAATGGAAGGACTGTGAAGCCTCTTGGATGAAATTACTAAAGGCTTAAATATCCAGTCGAGGAGAACAAAATATCTCGATCTATTTCTAATTACTTTTCTTTAAATAAAGATGCAAATTCATTAAATAATATTAACAAAATAATTTTATACCATAAAGTAGTCGAAAATTTTGTTGTTGAAGTAAAGAAAAATTAAACGAGCTGAGAAGTTGGAACAGTTAAAATTATTCTCAGATGTTTTGAGTATATGCAAGGCTAAAATAATAGAGCCTAGAATCGTCAAAGTAAAATTTTTGGGTATTCAGGTTATAAAATTCTAGAATGATTGTCATTTTATTAAAAAATATCGTCGTAAATATAGCAGATATCTATCATAACATTTCCATTGAAAGATATTAATTATAGTTTTATTATTTTTTATGAAATGAGAACCATATTGTTTTTCCGTATCAATCCTACTCGTTGTTTTAGATTTCTGAGACTCGTGTCTTCTAATTAAATTGAAAACTAGCGTAGAAATAATAATTTTTATTGCGAAACAAAATGAGGTATCTACTTAGGTTCTCAAAAATACTATAAGTAACTCATTGAGAAAAAGATACCTCGAGTTGACCGAATCTGTATGGTCCCATTTAAAGTACTGATTACTAAGCAGGTTAGCATTTTAATATATAAAATTTAGTCTCCATATCAAATTAGGAAAAAAATAATTCATACCGTTTATATATTGGAAAATAGCTGCACATGATATTAAAAAGAGAAAAAAAATGTATTTCCAACTATCATGAAACATGGGTACCACAAGCCAAAAATATCGTAACAATATCATACAATTATATTTTTGCTATAAATATATAGTTGACCAACAAAATAATTCTATTGATACTAATTTGTAATAAAAAATAAGGATAAACGTTGTTGAATAATATTTTTTAGAAATGTAAGCTACTCATTAAATTATTCCATCATTTCTGAAATGGATAAAAAAAATTATGTCTTTATGATTTTTTACAGAGTTGAGTCGTTAAAAAAACATGCTTTTAAATTATTAGACTTTTTAAATGATTGAAAGAAGAAATTGTAGCTTTAGGAGAAATAAATTTATTTCACAATTATTTTGGCTGCAATCAAATAATTTTATAACTGTTCCTCATTTCTTTATAAAACCGTAGCCTCCTGGAGTTTCTTTCCTTAATTATACATTTTGTGCATTTTTTTTCATATTATTTGGTCTTTGATAATGTCTAAAATCTATGCTGGTTGCTTCCGTAAAAAGTTTTACGGTCTTATAATAAATGTTACCAAACTTCCACATATTAAAAAGTGTATTTGTGAAAGGTATTTTGATGTTGGTACCCTCTAAATCAGCCCACCCAACCCTATTTTCTCTTGATAAGTCATGTCCTTGAATCTTAGCTCTCAGTTTAATTAAAAAATCGATATTTTTTGATATTTCACACATTATTTCATTTAAATGTTCTTTTCTAAAATATTTAAGCAATGGCTGCAAGCAGTGTAGGAAAGGATTCCCTCGCATATGATTGTCAAAAACAACATTGCACGAATTTTCGTGGCAATATAATTTTAGGAAATTGTTTTATATTCAGTTTAAAGAGAAATTTAAGGATATAAAGTACAATTTTTTTATAAATAAACTTGAATTGTATCATGATATATTACCTTTTTTTAAAATGAACGTCTATTAGTTTTTTCTGTATTAAAGGTTGAATAGAAATTTATATTCTTACTTTTATCTTTGATAATATAAAAACTTTTTTTATATCCTAATAAATAAATTTACAGTTCATAAAAAACCTTAAAAAAAAGGATATTATCTTTTCTGTTATATGCTTGTCTTACAAAGAAAAGGAATATGCCAATAAAATGGATTAGTAAAGTAACAAACATTTGAAGATGCAGTAAAATATTTTAATATTGATCATTTTACTATTTACAATCATGCGCCTAATTATATTAAGATTGGTATGAATAAAATTCATATTATTTTAAAGAAGTTTCCCGTACTTTACAGGAAATAATAAAAAATTAAAATATTAAGATGGAAAAAAGTGGCGCAAGGAAGCCCGTTCACCTTTCAGACGTTCCAAATATATTTTAAATGCCTCAACAATAGTGAAAACCGATTATTGGCTTAACTATTAAACTGCCTACAAATTAATTATTAAAGAAAACTTTTTTGACGAGAATTGTAAAATTAAGGGCACGGAGAAACTGTTATACCTTAAGTAATAGTACTTTGAGCTGTTGATGAATACATCCACAGGGTTCTAACAATTTTTCGAATTTTTTTAGCATCGATGATCTAACAGGAAAAGCGGATATAACTCTATTATGTGCGGTTTTATTAAAAAATAGTTTGAAACGCTTCAGGCTATCCTTGGCTAAGTAAAAGAACACATTAAAGAGTGTAGACGGAAGAAACTTATGATGGATTTATAAATGGGTATTATACACACTGCTCATATATGATTTGCAGAGATCCCATATTCCAAATGTGAATGTGGTATTTACATTTAAACATTATCAGCAATGAAAAGGATGCGTGTTCTAGCCAAGTTGCGGGAGGAGGGCATACTTCATTTCTGGAAAAATACCAATTTAACTGTTTAATACAGAGATCTGTCAGAACGAATAAACATCCTTTTTTCAAAGTAATAAGAAAACTCCGATAGTTTAACATTTTTTATTAGAATTTCATTCTGCAACTTGATGTAAATGTGTTTCAAAATTTTCAGGCTTGGATGTAAAATTTAAAGGAATATTACTTTGTTGATTTTCATTAATTGATTTCAATCACAGGGCCAGGAAATTACTTTTCATACAAAATGTCTTAGGGTTATGACTCTGTGTACGATTGGAAAGTAATTCTAGCTACAAGTAAAAAAAATAGCTTTAAAAATCTTGAAATAAACACACGAAAAAAGGGGTCGCAATTTAAACAAAAAATAAGTAAAAATTAGAAGATATCAATACAATAAAATCTTTCTTAATAAATAATCTGAATATAATCCCGGCTACTGATTTAATTCACGTCACATGACGTCAAACAGAAATAAAATTGTAAAAAAACAAGATAGTTTGAAAATAAGATTAGCTTTTTAACAGAGTTTTTAATTTAAGCTAATATTGTTCTGTAAATTTCAAATAGATTCTGCTATGCATGGGCCACTGAATAGTTGCATGGGGTATGGCTCAGAAACTTGATAAAAATAAATTTTTCGTCATTTTATTTTTTTAATTATTTCTTGAAATATGAAACAAAAAAACTGTATTCTCGTGTAATATATTAAGAGAAAAATTTTCTTGGCAAATAAACGCGAGCCAAACTACGCGTAAACAGTATTGCGTAATAAATAAATATTATATCGGGATATAAACGAGAATCTACTGCCACATAAGATCTTATATTGATGAAGGTATTAATAAAATAAATATAGAATATTAAAATTATAAATTTACAACCTTCGAATATTTTTTCAAGTTTAAGTTTTAGTGTTAATTGCGTTAATAAAAAAATATTACGTAAATATGCTCTAAATAAACGGACGCTATATAAAATGGAATGTACGCGATAATGGATTAAATAATGTACGTAAATGAGGCAAGGGGATGATGTAACAATCCACACATTAAAATTTTTTTAAGGCTAGTATGTTCGTTAACGGAATGCATTATGCTTTTGTCTCTGCTCTAAATTTAAGCAATGATTTACAGTCTGGAATTCTAAATCTGATCAACAGGAACATTTTTTTATGACGAATTATCTGGTTTTCAAGAGTTCAGGTGTTTTTTGTTAAAATTGTTGCTTTCGTGTTCATTTTTTTTATGTTAAATTACACAGTTTATATTGGTGGGTATGTCCGATTTTTCAAAATTTCCGGATAATTTAATAAATTTAAAATCAATTAAATATTTTTGCCAAACAAAATTAAATTTAGAACCAGTTTTTATTAAAAATTTTTTAAATCAAAGGAAATAAAAGTCAACCAGATATACATTGTATTTTTCGACCCCCTCCCCTTTAAATAATAATTTTAACCGAGTAAGAACCATTGGGGATAAATAAAGAGATGATTACCAATTCAAAGATAACGTCTTTTTTTTGTACTCGGACTGGATTTGCAAAACTTTACTGGCGTCTTTCGAGGGTGCTTCACAGTCCCCTAACTGCCCAGTTGCTGACGCCAGGTAAGCCCCTCTACCAAGATTCAGCGGTGGTGAGAGGGTAATCTCACCTATTAAACACCACACCCAACCTCTTTCATCTAGGGATGCCGTACCACAAGAACATTGGCTATCGGGAAGATGGCGTCATCGATGACAACTTATCACACAGTATAATATTTAAGCCAATGCGCATGAACAAACATTATTATCTCTTTAGTTTTTACAATAAATTAGTTTAAATGGTTGAATAAAATGTAAAATAAAATGACTTGTCTAAATAAATTATTTTTATACCGTAAATTATAAAAATGGAGACAAGTTGATCTAACGATGTAAAAACACGAGCTACATGGGTAGATCTCCCATACAATCCCAATGGATCTTACGGAGGTTTACATTTGAAAAACTTATCCTAGGGAAGATTGTATGCCGAATTTCATTGAACTGGCACTTTTGAGGGGGATTTAAAAAATTAGGCATATGGTATGAGAATCATATGCCACCCCCCAAAAAATCGTGGAAAATTCTTTGGCACTGAAGCGAATGAGGTTATAGTAAACTAAAGTTCTGAGGCAGTTTTTAAGAACATTTTGCAACACAAAAAAGGTTCGCGCCAGAATTTAGGAAATCTCGGGAATCATTGTTATGTACAGACAAAAAGTAACAAAGAAAAAGAATTTATTTTATAAATATGGTCCAGGTATAAATGAATATGACAATGAAGAAGTTTTAACATTATTTAACCAATGACCCTTATCTCATATGATGCAAACCAGAACCTAGGCAGTTGGTGAAACTTTTTAAACGACACGAATTTTTCAAAATTCGTATTTTCAGTGTAATCCTATGTTTCCATTAATATATGCTATCCTTAAAAAAAATCGCTGTCAACATACTGTTGGGTAGGGGATATTTTAATGGATAAAATTCCCTACTTTGAACTCTCGTATATTAGTAAAACTCGGAATGCCTTTCCTCTAGTTAAGATCCAGGGGTGTTTTTTTCATCTATGTCAAAACATTATTAAGCCTGTTGCAGATTCTGGATTTTTTTTCATTGCGTTTTATCGAGTGAAGTTTTCAGGTTAACGATACATAGACTTGGTGCACTTGCATACTTATTCCCAGATAAATTAAGTTATGCGTTTTTTCAATTGATAGATCGACAGGATTTTTGTAGATAAGCTATGATAATATACAATAACTTTAAATAACCTAGATTGGTCATAAACACAACCTTAATATTATTGAAAGATCGACCTTCTCTTCTGATATTAGGGTAGTAGGGGGGTGGTAAAAAATAATATTTTAATACCCGTACCACAAAAAACATTGAAATTGAATTTTGGCATTTTTTTTTAAGTTGAACGTTTAAAGCAGTTCAAATTCTACCCCAACTTTTATATATAAATGGGTTGAATTGAATCGCAAAATTCAATCAAAATTAAAATATATAAATTAGATCGTAGTTTACCCCTTCCAAAATAAATTAATAAAACGAAAAGAGACGGTTGAATATTCTAAGAACAATGTACAATCGTGATGACTGTACAATAATGGAATTTTTTTATAGAAATGTGTGCCCTTTTGTAATTCAATAATATTTTTAAAATTAAAATAAATGATTAAATTAAGAACAAGATTTAAATTTTTGGAATTTTCGAAAAAGATTTAGTTCACGGGAAAGTTCGAGATTCTGACATGAGGTTAGTTTTTATTTACAAAGGACATATTTTTTTTGAGTATTTGGTTTAATATTTTCGAACCTTTTTCTCTTTTCCGATCAACTCGTTTAATTTAATTGTATATCAAATTTCAAAATTTAACAAAAACAAACTTATGTTTTTTTACTGCTTTTGGTGTACAAAATATCATTCGCAAACAAAATTATGATTTTACTGAAATTAAAAATTAGGTGATGCTATCACTTATGTCAACAAATCGTCTTAAAATAGGGGAAGTAATGCAACTGTAGGCTATATTAAACTTTTGGAGATATATTTAAAATTTTATTTACTCCTCCCCTTAATTAAAAAATTCGTGCTTTTTAAAGATAACTTAAGCTATAAATGTCATTTTTTTAGTAGCCTATTTCAAAGAACCGGGAACCCGGAGACATGAAGCATTATTATTTGATGTCTCATTTTCAGTTGTTCAAAAATAAAATATTATTGAAATTGTTTTCCAATCCCCAATTAAATCGTTTTGAAAACATTAGTAGGCTTTTTGGATGCGAATAATGGCGTTGCCGCATATGGCATTGATCAGAATGTAGAGACCAATGAAAAATCTTGGTCGAGATTATGAAATAATCAGCACAATTAGGAGTAAGGATTTCGATCGTTCAATGAAGTGTTTGATTTAAATCCTATCTTGACTGAACAACATAATCATATTTTCCTGAGAAGTAAATATAATAACGTTTATTTTGTACGATTCCAGTTGACGTCAATAAATCCTTTTAATAAGCCAGTTCGAGTAAGATTCTGTTTACAACCCTAATTTTTGAGTTGGAAAAAAAACATGGGACCAATGCTAGAATAGGACCAACACTCTATATTATTATAAGCATGCGCGCAACCATTTGATGTTTTCACCACGCCATGAACAATGCCAAATTTTCCAAAAATAGATGAGAATAACGGTATAAACAAAAATTATGAAAATAGGATTATATTTTATTAAATAGAAATATTATAACAAAAAAATACTAATATAATGTGCGCATGTTCATAAAAAATGGAGGAAGGGTCTAATTCTATGATTCAGCCAAAGCAGGGAAGCTAACCAACTTTTGCAAATAGGATTTATCAAAAATAATTCATAATTTTGTTAAACCATATTTTTGCATGAAATCCAATCTACTTACTTGAATAAGTTCTTGCCTGAATTTTGTGGTAAATTTTTAAGAAAAAATCTTAGAGATTTATTATAATTTTTTGGGGAAAAGGGTGTGGAATTATCGGGATATAATCATACGAATATTTCGAGATATTTAATATGGTCATTGTAATCTGATCAATCTTTACTGCTGGTTTCTTTTTCAATGTAATTAGTCGCTGGGGGAGGTAGATTATAGGCATTCATAAATAATGTGATAGTTTAAGCTACCCTTTTTCAATTTTTTATAACCTTGTAAACTCATCATTGTTAGAGTATTAAGGTTAATAGGCCAACTTATATTTATTATATTAATTTTATTCTAATTTAAACGCTATTTAACGCGTCTAAAATAGGAAAAAATGTAACTGCTATTATCAAAGATTAGAAAAAGCTTTTAATATCGCTAAGTCTACACCCACTTTTCGCGCATGCGCTACATTAATATTAATGACATCAACTCTGAAACCCTATTTAAATACTGTACGTCAAACATTGGTTGCAGCTATGTGTTTAGAAAATTTTTCTTCACAGATAGTTGAGCGTCACAATAAGCCGGAAATCGAAGTGAAAACTAGCAAAGAAGTTTTATTAACTCCACTTTTGGTGGCTCGCAATGAAAAGGAGCGTGTATTAATTGAAGGATCTATCAATTCCTTGAGAATAAGCATTGGAGTCAAACAAGCCGACGAACTTGAGCGAATTCTGTGCACCAAATTCATGACCTTCATGTGTCGAAGAGCTGAAAATTTTTCTGTTTTACGCCGAAAACCAATTGAAGGATTTGATATCAGCTTTCTTATAACTAACTTCCATACCGAACAAATGTATAAGGATAAATTGGTTGATTTCATTATCACCTTTATGGAAGAAATCGATAAAGAGATCAGTGAACAGAAAATTAGCCTGAATGCTCGAGCTCGTGTTGCTTGCGAAGAATTCATGAAGTTCTTTTAAACGTAATATGTTGCTAATTAGATTTTAATTTATTTCTTCTCTTATTTTTTTCCTATTCGCCGCCAACAAAGCGAACATTTTGGAAAACGCAATGCGCGTGCGTGTTAGCTCGCTTAAGTATTCTTTAACATTTTACTTCTGCTGACAGTTCAGCTACCTGTGCGTAAACTAAACCCATTCGCGCATTTCGTCTTTTCTCGCGGATCTATTACAATGATTATAGCTTTTTTTTACTGGCTGTCAGTTGAAGAGCATCGGTCCACGTCGTTCATTATCATAAAATGGCTTTGAGTTTACTTTAACGCTTTCAAAAAATTTTCGTGCCGCTTATTTTTTCCTAAAATATCATTGGGAAATTTAAGGGCCAACCCAATATGTGAAAACACGTCTATCGTAGGACCGTTACATCTTGAATGAGCGACATTTGAAATATTTATCAGTCAATTTGGATGTATGCGAGTATTCCTTATATTCTTCGTCGTAAACTTTTAATACAAGCTTTTTATAGCATCTTAAAACGTTGGGTGAATATTATTTGTTTTACATTTTAATTATTTTACAATAAACTGCTACATCTAGCTATATGTCTAAGAGGGGGAGCTAAAAACACAAGTGTATCTTGTCCTCCGAGTCCACGTCTCTCATATAAAAGAACCCTACCCTTCCGTAAATGACTTTATACTCGAATAAAAAATCATCTATATTCTTCTTTAACAAGCATTATTGCATATTACTTTGATTAGACCCCCAAAAGTTTGACATATCCTACCCACAGTTGCTTAACTTTCCTGATTTCACGGGAACAGTGTTACCAACTGCGCTATTGCGCCTCTTAAAATTTATAATTTCTTTTTTTACCGATTTCTTAAGATTGCGCTACACACCTATATGACTATCTCTTATTTCGCCATCTACTATGTCACCGCCTTCTACATATCCCACAACGGGGCATAGTTCAAACAATACACTATATTTTGTAGTTGTGAAAAAACATCTCACAATAACAAAAATTGAACAAACAATATTCAATTTCTAAGCCAAAAAATCGACCCTACGAGGCTACCATATCCAAAAAGGGCTAAGATAAATATCGTTATCAAGAGGCCAACGAAAAAGAATTAATTCTGATATTTTGTATTGTTGGTGTTTGAACGTGCTGAAAAGTGTAAAACCCAGCAACAATATTGTCGCATATTAATTAATAAAAATGCCTGAAAATGTCGTTAATTTCATTTAAATAAGAAAATAAAATAGATTAGATTAGATTGAATAAAAACAAGAGGTTAACAAAGCGATGACAAATATCTTGGCACACGTTGCAATTAAATCCAAATACAATTAATTCTGTTTTTATGCGAACCCTGAAAACATGCCCACTGCATAAAACAAGAACATAGTCTATAGATCATGTTCTCGATTAAAACTATATGGTAGTATTTGTAACTTGATTATGAACTCGGTCACACTTTCAGATGGTAGGTTAATTATGGGATAGGGGGGTACGAGATACCAGAATTTTGTATATGATCTAAATTCGATTACGATTTTATGTGATTTTTTGGTATTTTATCTCAAAAAGGTAGTAAAAAGTAATTAGGTGAAGCATTACAAGAAAATTCACTCTTGGCATCCCTAAAACTAATTTGATTTCGATTTAGAAAAATGAATCCATAATTAGAGGTCATATATTTAAAGAAATTGGATTGAAAATGTATAATAAAATGATCTTGATTTTAAATTAAAACGTACACTATACAAAATATATCAAATTAATGCTGGTTCCATTCTATAGATTTAAGATCCACGCCTTCTTGAACCATTTCCCACAAAGGGCTCATGTCTCTGAGTCGTTTGACCTCTTTGATGCAACGTTCTATTGTATAATTGACCTCATCATCGGTTGTAAAACGACCTATTCCAAATCTTATTGAAGAATGAGCTAAATCTTCCTCAGATCCTATAGCTCGAAGAACATAAGAAGGCTCGAGGGATGCAGAGGTGCATGCACTAAAATATTGATAAACTAATACCTTCCTGAAGAAAGAGCAATATCCTTTAGAGCCATAAGAAGACTTTCTCCCTCAACACATTGAAAAGATAAATTAATGCAACCAGGATAGGTAGATTGAGAATCCCCGTTACGTATTACGTGGGATATGTTAGAGAATATTCCATTTAGAAATTTTTCACTTAAGCTAGAGACGTGCGCAGAATCAAACTTGATTTATCTTTTGAAATAATTACACTCATTTCTTCTTTAGCAACTCGGCAAGCTTCCCCTAACCCAACAACCAAAGGCGTAGGTAATGTTCCACTGCGAATTCCTCTGAACTATATTTTATAATTTCCTAAACCTTTCTTGACCACCACCACTAATAAGTGGATCCAGTCGAACGCGCGGCTTCGACCGGACATACAAAGCACCTACACCTTTTGGTCCGTATATTTTATGGCCACTAATTGAGAGCAGATCAATTTTCATTTCTTCAACATCAATCGGAATTTTTCCAACGGCCTAGGCGTTTGAGGTAATTATGCACCTGCGCAGCGTCTGTATGAAAAAGAACCCCTTTTTTCCTACACATGGCTCCTGAGGTAGTTACAAAAAAATATATACCGATTTGAGCAATCGGTTGTATAACTCCTATCTCGTTATTTATGGCCATTATTGAAACAAGCCGTGTTTTTGGTGTTATTGAGTCAGAAAGTTGCTTTAATTATTTAATTTGTTATAAACACTTAAATTTATTAGTCCGTTGTTAAAAACTGGTAAATAAGTAACTTTAAACCCTTCCAACTCAAGAGAGCGGCACGAGTCAAGCACACATTTATGTTCCTTATTTATAATTTAAAAAAAACTGTTTCTGTAGTAATAATATGATTTTTAGTATTGGAGCTAAATTTTAACGTCCCCTAGTATTATTTAATTAAAATTAACTTTAATTGCTGTGTTATTTGATTCGGTTGCGCCGCTTGTAAATATAATGTCTTTTGGTTTTGAATTTATGACCGCCGCCACGTTCTAATTAACAAAAGAAAAAAATACTGCGCGTGCTTTTTCAACGGCTTTTTCTGCTTCCCACCCAAAACAATGTGTTCTTGAATGTGGATTTCCAAATCGAATAAAATAAAAAGGAATCATAGCATCAATTACTCGAGGATCCTGACGATTATTGAAACTTTAAACCATAATAGTTGTTGCTTGCGAATCAAAATATAGAGGAATCAATTTAGTCATATCTAAATCATTTCCTTTTTAATTTTTTTAAACTATTTTACCTATGCTAGTGCCATTTTTTGAAAAATTGCTAAATTGCCTCAATAATAACCTAAGATTACTGAGTTTTATAATTGAAAAAATCATTTTTAATCCTCCGCTAAACAGCCGCTTAGTGAAAATCAATTTACAATTCCATGAAAAAACACTCAATATTTCATCATTCTTCATTTTGTAAACAAATAAATTAAAATGTCGATGAAATTACAAGAAATATGTATGAAAAGCAGAAAACTTATTGCGCAGAATCACGTAAATTAAAGAATTAAAAATACAAGACAAATTTAAATTTAATGGCCTTTTGTCCTGAAAAAAAAAATCGAATAAAACTGATTACGTATGCAGAAAAGTCAAAAAGAGCAATTGTGGCGCGATGCTATTAATATTTGGCAATATATTGTTATTCCGTTGAGTTCACACGCGAGGGCATCATCATAAATACCTCCTGAGAAATACGCAGTACAGTTCATTGATGAAAAATCAGCTGAAGTGGAGATGTGCCCATTATAAAATATATCAACAGTTAATTATTGTCATTGAGACAAATTCAGAACAAAATAAATGTATATAAAAAAATAAGAATATAGAGGAGCATTGAGTATGAATTCTATCCACGCGGCTGCAACGGAACTTTTGGGGTCTATCAACCGAATGCAATTCTTTCGAAGGAACACTTTACTTGAAATACACGGCGAATGTCATAAGATTTTAATATGGGAAACTCACGAAAGCCTATCTCTTTTAAGATATTTTTGAATATATGACGTTTCTATCTACGCCACCACCATTCACTCAATGTCTCATTATTATTGCCTATGAAAACGTAAAACGATTTTTATGTTTCTTGTGTTTACTTCTTATTCAGTGGAAAAAAAACAGGCATCTAAGTTATTCTATTCTTTATGACGTCGTAGTTCTTCTAGAGCACAGTTGGATGCCAAAAAGGATTGCAATAGCTTTCGTAATTATGTTTATAAAAGCGAGCCAATACGGATTCGCAGATAGTAACAAGCATGGGTGCTATTTTCACCTTCACCAATCCATCTTAACAAAATTGAATGTGTCTAAAGAAAAGTCAAAAATCCTTCTCGACCAAATCATACTCCTATCATTTATTCCTAATATCGATTTAAATTTCGTGATCGAATAAATGCAAAAATTCACAAACTTCGATGAAATTTTGAAGCTATTTTAAAAATACATTGATGAAAAGATTTAATCCGAGTGTTGGAATGTATCTTGACTTAATGGTGATGGTATACTAAACAGGACGAGCAGTGCATTCGAACGGTATAACCGACCTTTAAATTATAATTTTTCAAATGCCCATCTTAACCATACCAATTTCGTTCAAGTCATAAAATCCGAGTTCCAATACTATCAAAAGCTTTGCAGCCAAATCCGTAAAAACTTAGGGCTTCGGTTCAAGTATAAATAAAGCACAATTAACAATCCCGGGGAGAAATTCCAAAATTATGGTTAAAATAAGGCAAAAAAGAACAATAAATTAATTCTGATTATGCGCAATACATTTTTTGAGCTTTAAGCTAACTTCCAAAATACAAATTCGTTTAAAAAAAATAATAATAATTAATTTTTTGGCCAAATTTAAATATACGCTAGATTTATCTTATGTGCGAACCGATGCGTTCTGCAGGAGTTCTCAAAAATGCATCGAACTTGTTTGCCAAAAAAAGTGTTAAAGTTGGCCAAAATTTTCTTGTTTTTTAAGATTCGAGCCTGCAAACACATAAATGCCGGGTTTTTATTTAATGCTGCGGAGAAGTTATGTACAAGCCCGCAAAGAAAAAATGACACGGTATATTGATAATCGGCACGTGCGATCTCAAATACACCACAAGAAAATTCTAAAGGATTCAATCTTATTGTACTGTATTTGAAATATTATGTAATCTTGTATGTAAGTCAATGCCTCTGTACAAACAACCATATATAGGCCGAGAGATCATTTGATTTTCTTTGAAAACAAAATTCGTTTTTCGCCTCGCCTATAAACATAGCCAAGTATTTATGAATATAATTAGCATTAAAATGAATTTGAAATATTTAATATGAGATCTTCGGAAAATGAATCAACCACTTAAATTCAACAATAATATAACCTGGACATTTAACGCTGACAAAAAAAATCACAAGAAACAAAACATATGAAATTTCACTTTAAATCGTTTCCTTTAAACAAAATTATGCTCTAACAGCGACTCAAAATATTGTTATAAGATTTTGAAATTTGCATAAACCAAAAAAAAGGGGGGATGTCTTATGAAGCTGATTCAAGCATAACCACGGCTGTAGAAAAGGAACTAGTAAAAAAAAAATATTTGAAATAAAAAGACCTCCCACTTGTAACTTGACAATCAGCAAAACGTTCTAAAAATTTTTGATGCTGTCAAGCATCGTTGCAACATATAAAGCAAAATTATTACTTGTTATAACCAAATTTTTATTTAGACTGTTAAATTTGCATGTTAACATAGCAGATTCGGATTTGCCCTCTTCAGTTATTTATCATTTTTTAAGGTTGATAACAACTCGGAATAAAATTGCATTTATTATAATCTTATAAAAGTAAAATACACACCCATGTTTTATTACAAGGATCCTTAACAGGGTGGGATAGAGGGATAATTATAAAAAAAAAATGGTTCTCCCATGAGTCCTTTCTCGTCACGGACCATACCCCAACCATGCCATAAGGGGCTTTGGAACTAGCTGGTAAACACCTACCATTTTACAGAAAAAAACAATACTACATTTTACTTAGGGTCCCCAACCAAAGTTTGGCGTTGCCGACAGGAGCTTAACTTCTCTTATCTCATGAGAAACGGTGTTACTAACTGTGCATTAATGTTTCCAAAGTAGCGTTTTAGATTCTCAATACTCTTTACGACATAAATAGAAAAGGAGGCATTAAATATATTTAAGCCTTGTCATAATATCATTGACGTACTATCGCCGTGTGTTTTTAAAAAGTTACGCTAAAAACCAAAACGTTTTCCTGTATTTTTCTTTGCATCTGACAGTGGAACATTGTTGGCCGGATGTTTAGGGATGTAGCTGGAGCGCGTAGGAATTCGAATCTTAACTGAACCCCTTTTTTTTAATATTTATAAAAATACTAAATTAAAACCTTCATTGGTTAATGTCGATAAATTACGAAATAATTTTCAACAAGTTATTATTTATAGCTAAAGCCTTATGTTTTTGTCCCCTATGAGATGATTAAAATCTTATTGGTTTATTTTAAGAGAAGATTTACTGCCATCCCGTTTGCCCCGGTTCTTTACCAGGTAGTCCCGAATGGCAAAACTCTCGGCGGTGGTGTGAATATTCATCCCACCAATTTTTATTCGGTTAGAAGTACCTTTTGGGTATTACCTTGCTGGGTAAGTTACCAAGTATATTTCTTGGTCTTGATCTTAGAAATTGTCTTAGATATCTGGCCTGCCTCATTGAACTTTACATAAGTTTTTTTATAGTATACAGTAGGTGACGGACAAGAACCCCCATCTTGTTTATAATTTACTGCCCACTAGATGTACTTAATATCCACCTATAGGTTTTAAAACTGCCACGTTGCTTGCAATTCCTCCTTTACTGACGACCACTACCACATGATATCGATAAAGTAAAATTCACATAACTATTTTTTTAAAGACAACCCTTAGAAAAAGAGAGTATTATATATTTTTATAGGGAAGTTATGTACAGATTAGTGGGTTACATCTTTTTAACTGTAATTAAAAGGCATATGTCCGATTCATTTGGGGATCAGAGCTAACATTTATCTATATTTTAACCAATTTTTGAACAATGTTGCGACGAATTTAAAACTACTAGAAGATATACAAGGACGATTTTGATATATTATTTAATTGAGGAAATAATATGTTGAGCGGCCAAACAGCTATGTAGCATTACATATGCAGTTAGAATTAAAAATGTCCAACAGTGATTAAGAATCGGTATAATTTTTTGATATTTTAAATAATTCGAGGGTATTTTAGGTAAATTGATAGATGGGAAATAAAATCATCAGGGTTTGTACGTGCGCCCGTATTAACAATAAAAATTGATTTTCATTAGCGATTCCGAGAAACGAGTTTAAACGAAATTTGTTTTATAAATTTCTTCTTAGAAAACATTTAGAAAGATCGAAATTTAAATCGGTTTATTTTAATTATTTTATCATTTCTTATTCTTTTCAATTTTTAAATTATAAAATCTATAAGAGCGATTGGATTTTAAATATTTTTTCTCAATTTTATATTATTTTAGTTTCAACAAGACTATAAAGCCGTAAGAATTGCAGTTGACATGCTAGCTATTTAAGATTGGCACTAAATATATGCGAAATATTATGGTGACTTATTATACATGATATAACGGCATTTTTCTCGCATAGTAAAGAACTGCAATTGTGATGTAAATTGACACTGAACAGATTATATAATAAAAAACGGTCAAGAAAGATGACACAATACGAACGAGTTAAAGGTTAAATTACTAAACAATCCTACGCATGCTCCCTATATGAGAAATAAAGAAACTCGAACTTTTGTAAATTCAATAAAAGATCTTTCAAGATTATCCAAAAATATTACACAACAAATAACTGCAGAAACCAAAATTAATTTGCTTGAAGACAAAGCTAAAGCCGTGACACCCATACCTAGTTTAAGTTGATGTATCCATAAAATTAGAAAGGATTCAATTGTCAGGTTAAAAAACCTCCCAGACTCAAGAAATTTTACTATTCCATTAGAATTTCTCACTACTCTAACAAACGAACGGTTTTAACACGTTATTGGAAGGCACGATAACAATCGGACAATCCTCTTTGCAACTGATAAAAATATGGATATTTTTTAAATTGTTCACACAGGTATTTAGATGGTATCTACAAAATGATGCCAAACGTCTTTTACGATCCCAATATTCAAACCCATAAATTTCCATTATTTTATGTCTTGATGAATCAAACCCCATTCACAACGATACACATATATTTGAATCATTGCTCAATATTATAATAGACGTGAGCCAACCATAATTTCTTATGGATTTGAAGAAATAAGCAATAATTTAATTGCTGTGAACATTTCAAAGCTCAAACCCGAACAGATGCTTCTTTTATTTATCTCAATCTTGTTGGAGCAAAATTAATGACTCGCTAACATTATGTCATATGTACAAAACTGTGCAAGATAACGTAATTTACATTAAAATATTGCTAAGCCTTGAATTTGTACCACCAATCAATTTTTGTTATGGTTTTGGACCAGTTTTGATCCTCCCTTTTTAGTCAAACAAATTCGAGATTCTACGACCTATTTAGACAACTTTGAGGCTATTTACATCGGAATAACGACATTTGACGAACAAAATAAAAAGTTCAATGCACCGGATTTTATTTTGGAATTACTAAGAATCTAATCTAAACCAAAAAATAAGGTTGTAGAGGGGTGGAATTACTAACCAACCCCTCCTCAATATTGAAATTCCTTAATAATTTGAAACTTCAGTTAAATCTACCCTTGTTCAAAATAGGCTAATTATTAGAGGAAATCGAAATAACTTCCCAACAAAAAAAATATAACGACAAGAATAAATTACTTTAAATAATAGTTCGTTCCTATTCAATAAATGATCTGATATCAAACTTATTTAGGGTTTATCAAAATTAACGCAAAAACAAATAATAAAATCATTTTAGGAAGCCTTTTTGAGATTCTAAAAAAAATCTTAGCTTTATTTTTTTTGGTTTATTATATGCATCACTACTAAAAAATTAACCTTTCTTCTAAATTGAACTTTTTTTTGCAAAATCATAACCGGCTTTGTTTTCAACCCGATACTAAACGAAGATCAAAATAAATTTAAAACAATGGCTGGATTTAATAAAATGATAAACACCAAGTACAATTATTAAAAATATCAAGTTTTTAAATGGGGTTTATTTTTATGTTTTCCAACATTTTTTGTTCTAACTCGTTTCGTTGTATGTTCATGGCATATCAGATAAACGTAAAATAGTATTCAGTTTTTAAATAAAAGAGTATGAAATTGCTCAGTCATTTATTTATGGAACGATTCATATTTTTAATAATATATGATCTAAAACAAATATATGCTGAAATTTTCATGTTATAATACAATTTTTGCAAATGTTAACAAAAGAATTTATAAATTATAATTATACCATCATGTTAAAATAAAAATAGCTTCAATTGAAACTTAAAAATAATCCCCCTCCTTTGAATATAATTTCAATATCGTTTAGCACATACATACCTACATCAGAAATCGATTAGACTTGGATACCTATACAACAATATCTTAGAGTTAAGATAAATCTTGCTTGGTATGTACGCCCGAAAAAATAATATATTGAGTGTATAACTCATTAAGCGTTATACCCCCCCCCCTCCCCTCTGGATAGAGCCATGGCAAAAATTAACCTTTGATTAAGTTTATCTTGAATCATAAATAAATATGACCTAAATCTATTTGAAAAAATACGTTTTCGATATCGGACACTTCTGCTAGAATTATGTATGCCTAATCTAAAGCATTTGAAGATAAGTTATCCTCCTTTCAATTTTATAATTAGCTTTTGTTATCACAAATATAATGTTCAATGAACCCAGTTGCTAAATGACATCTCATTTGGTTCTTTTTTTTCTCCAAATTATTGCCTTGTAAGAGACATGAAGATCCGAATTACTAAACGTAATTTTGCTTAAAATATGTTGATGGCTCTGATGAAAATAATCTGCCACCTATAGCCCATCATCTCATAATCTTTACTCTCAACTTTTATATTACTTTTAATGCTATAATTATAAAACTGAAATAATTTTTTTTATTTTTGAAGGAATCACTTAATGGAAATGCTGTTCCTGTTGAAGTCTGGGGTGCTTGTAGAATATAATTGATTAAGCTCAAGTTTTTTTTCTTTTTTTTTGTACTGGGGGACTGGATGTGTAAAACCTTACTGGTCTTTTTCGAGAGAAAGGATTCTTGGCTCCCCCATCCTGCCTCGATGCGGACCCAGGTAAGCCTTACTGCTAAGATTTAGCGGTAGCGTTAGAATCTCATTCACTAAACGTCACACACAACCTCTTCCCTCTATGGATACCCCACCCTAAGGGCATTAGTTCACGAGAATTAAGCTCAAACCATTAGTATTTTACAAAGCATTTAAATTCTTCTTCCAAACACGCAGTTATAATGCGGGCTAATATTTTCTTTCAAATTAGGAACCAATCTCCATAAATTTAGTGGGGATAAGGAGGGTTGTCTCTCGAGAAGTTATTATATTATAATCGATCTTTTTACAGAACTTTATCTCGTGAATAAAAATCTCTTGCAGATTGCGTTATAATCTAAGTTTTTGATTTAATTTGGTAAGGGGGGGGGGGGGATAACAACGATAAAAATTGATCGTTACAACCGATAAATTTATGATTTTAATGAATCCTTTTTTTTATACATTTTAGAGATATTTGTGGGAAATCGGAAAAAATAATGAAGAAATTGCAAACATTTATTTTCGAAATACCTAGTATTAACATTTATTTAGGTATCTGCTCAATAATTCAATTGAAGGAAATCGAAAACTAAATTTTTATAAAGTTATTAATATCGCAAACGCCTGAATAATACAATAAGCCCCCCTCCATTTTTTATGAGCATGCTCGCATAAGATTATTTTCTTTCTGGTAATATCCGCTATATAGAATCATATTCTCAATATGTTTATTTATAACGTTATTTTGGTCGATTTTTAGAAAATTTGGCTTAGTTCTTGGCGTGTCGGAAATATCATATGGCGGGTAGCATGCTTAACAAATATAAGGCGGTTTTATTCTTCCTTTGATCCTAGCAAACAATAGATTTCAGTCAGTTATTATATTTTGGATCGATTTTTAAAAATTTCTGATTTTTTATTTTGAATATAATATATTTAAAATATAACAATAAAAATTGAGTCAATGTTCGATATAATTCGTAAATTTAAAGGTATTATTGATGATTTGATTTTTATTAATTCAATCTTTGATATTTTTTTTTAATTTTGTGTTTACGTTCAAGGCTCTCGTGTGCTAAGTATAGGCGCAGTCGCAATATTTAAAATATTAGCTTTTATACCTTTTGTACATTGGGCTCTGTTTCTGTGGTCTGAAAATAATATTTTTATTCGTGAAAAAAAATGTTTAAATCATTAAAACAACCTTTGAATGTTTTTATACTTGTGTAATACAATTCATAAAACACATCTCAAATAAATTGAAAATTTATTTGCGCCGTACGCGTGCGTTCATTTATTAATGTTACGTTTTTTTTTTAATTCGGAGATCTGGTTAACGTATCATCCACATAAAACGAGAATCGGGTATATTTGATTTTTCTTAATCCCTTCATTAGAGATGCCCACACGCCATTCGAGTAAAAACGGCTCGTCAAGACATTATTTGTGGCACACTGTTTATTACCATCGCCTGGCTTTAATGATAAACAAAACGATTAATAGTATTTTTTTTGCATTTTGTGACCCACAAGCTTACAAATCCAATAAGTATAGGGCCAACACAGGGTAAAAAGTTTACTTCCCTGCACTACCACCGCCTATGATTTTTTTTGATTTCTATTTCTACCATTTACTCCTAGTTTTGGAACTTTTTTTTCCTCCCAGAGGAACTCGTCAATTAATTAAGGCCCGCTGAAATTGTATTTCAAATTCTTTGATCATTTATAATTATGATATATGCAAGAAATTTGTAATGAAGGAAATCGAAAAAATCACCTCAGTAAATTACAGTTTCAAACAAAAAAACACTAAGGAAAGGAATCTAGATTGAAGAGCACCACGACATCGGGAATCCTTTTATGTGAAATTATTTTAACCCAATCATAATAATAATAAACTTTAACTCAATTTATTTTTCGATCAAAGGTAAAATACGACCCTCTCCCTACATTTTTATGGGCATGCGCGAATTATTTGATCTTTCCAACACGCCAAGAAATAAGCCAAATTTTCTAAAAATAGATGAGAATAAGGTTATAAATAAATATATTAAGAATAGGAATATATTTTATGAAATATAAATATTATAAGAAAGAAAACAGTAATACAGTATGCGCGTGCTCATAAAAATGGAGGGGGTTCTATTGTATCATTCAGCCTTATTTTTTATCAATTTGCATTTTTTTTTTATTAAATAACTATAATACTATCACATTATAATGTCATCAATTTGTTATGCCAACAAAACACCACAACATACTTGAGCACAAGGTTAATGATATTTGACACGAGCTGGCGCGTACTATGATACAATGTTTCGGTTTTAGTTTTTATCATTTTCAATAATTTTCAGATGAAAAAAACCAAACTTTTAAAAGTCCTAATACATTTATCGGTATATTTCTTACAAGGGAACAGCTTTATGCTCAATTTTGACTAAAATCAGATAAATGTACGTTAATTCTATTGTGGCTTGCAAAATTTTCTTTCGAATCATGATCTTTGTCAAATAATACCTCATCATTCACACAGAATTTATCTGAAGTACACTTTAAAATAGGATGTTTATTTCCATCGGCGATACAAGTGTAATATTATCACCACGCGCACGAAATTTCTTACATTTTAACCCTAGAGTTAGGCTTTCGTTTTAGATTTCATTTCAGAGTTTTTTCGTCCAAAATTGCTCATGTCTCAGGGTGAGGTTTAATAACAACTATGATCCTTAATGATCATTCGGGTGTTTTAGGGGTTTTATTAGAGTGGAGATGTTTCCAATAATTTGCAAATTAGGTCACGCATGCGTGCCCATTTAAATGCTACGTAGACTGCTATCAATTGCAAAATTGAATTTTATCCCTTCTATTAAATTCAATTCAAAACTTAGGAAAATAAATTTGCCTGAAGGTGTATTTTTTTTTATAAGCAAAGAAAATAAATCTCAGCAATTCCTGGCAAAAGAAGGTGGACTAGAAAAACGAGTTATCAGTGTAGGCTTCCTTGACCCATCAATACCTCGAAGGGCACTCATTTCATCCGAAGAATGCGAGGCTATCAACGTTTTTACACATTTTTAACAATCAGATGGGAGGAATCTAACAATAATACAGAGTTAAACAATTATAGTGTTTTTAGTCTTGTTGTTTCCATTCCTACACTTCAATCTATATTTAAAGCACTTCTATAGTTTCGACAATCGAATTGCAAATAGGACAAGTTTTATTTGTCGCTAAAATTTTCGTCGAGCATTCTCTACAAAACGGGCCGTTTTTGCAGGGCAAAAGCATTGTGGAATCGGTACTTGAGTAACACATCATACAAAATGGAGCATCTTAGAATTAAATCTACTCATGCGCACCCTCTTTCTCAATATTATATTCAAACGATGATGTTTGAGATCCATTTAAATCATCTAAATATATTTTTCCTGGCTACCTGATACATTCTGTGAATCAATTTTGCTTAAGTTAGCAAATAAGGTGGGTGGCTTATTTTTGTTCTCCTCCATTATCACCCCGTTAAGTAAACATTGGTGATGCATATTTTTATCACATCCATGTAAGTTCTCAATAGCTGATATACAGCGTCTAATGTTAACATAATTTCACGCATGCCTATTGCTTGCTCTTAATTTAATGTCTTGATTTCTCATTATATCTGTGTAGTCTGATGAGGTAGAATATTTTTTCGTATGCCAGTTATAGTTGCTCGTGCTTTCTGATGTATTTGTAGATTCTTTGTGTGTATTGTACTTAAAATGTTGGTTTATAGTCGTTTCATAATTTTCACAAATTTTATCTTATTTTAAAAAAAATAATTCTTACTTTTTTTTCTAAATTTTTCCAAAAATCTCTCCCCAAGAGAACCTTTTTTTTTGTTTATACGTGCAAGGACTTGCGTATTGATGTAGTGAGAAATAGCATTTTTTGCTTTTTTAACCTCGTCTAATTTTCCAAAAATAGTAAAAATCGGTTGCATATCTCTCGAAGGACTTATAATTTTGGTTCCTGTCATCTAAATATGTAAAACCATAACATTTACATCTTGAATATATTTTACTGATGCCCCTTTTACGCCCACCACAAGACCAACAGTGGATAAAGGTACTTCAACCTAAATAATAAGATTAAAATTTACAAAATCATATTCTTCAAATTTAAAACTCATTACGATTTGCATTAACACTTTTTTGAAAAGATCTGACATGAAACTATACGGAGATGTGCTTATGATGTTTTTTAAGACAAATATTTTTTGTTCATAAATGATCGATTCTATATTTTCGTTTTCATATAATTTATTCTGATCATCTTTAATACCGACATCAGATATTGAGGTTGCGTTATCATTATTCTCAAACTCAAGTACGTGTTTTAGCATTGTGCACGAAAATTTGTCTTTAATCTGTTAATTAGTATTAATCGTATTTGAAAGCTTAAAATGTTATCAAGCATAGAATATTAATGTATAAAGTATGTCAAAATAAAAACTATTTTGTCGTACCATGTCGAAATTATCGTAAGGATTAATAACATCGTTTTGCTGTATCTTCATGAATTTATATATTTAAAGGGTTAATAAATAGAAGCTGTAATTATTCCTTATATTGGGGAGGAATTTACTATTAATAACCTTATTTGATTTAATCATATAAACAATTCAATAGTTTATTCACCTCCACATACTAAAAATAATACATATCTGAATTGAGTATTACAAATTATTTATTTCGATTTCGCACACAGAGGGATTTTTAAATATGTAGCAACAGAATTTGTTACTAATAAAAATTCATTCATTTTCTAACCGAAAAATAATTCTGAATTATAAGCCACTTTTTATTTTTTAATAAAAATCAAGGATATTTTAAACAGCGATACTAAGAAACTTGGATGCTTTTTTTAAGAGTCTTCGTGCATCTCGGATTATACCCCCAACATACCAAAAATGGATATAGTTCCTTAATGAGACAGCACCTAATATCTTATGTATAGTAGCTGTATATTAAATTTTAAGTATACCTCCAACGTTTGACGCTCCTAAAAATAGCCATAAAGGACTATTTTTATGGGATACAGTGTGTCTAACTAGGCTAGACCTCCCAATGTGATATATTACGAGATAGGTTAAGTAAAAACATCTCGTATATTTCAACAGGAATTACAAAAAAAAGTTACCCAGCTTCAAGGGTAGTTAGTATGAGTGTGTTACTTTCATAAAATCTCTCCCAAACAATTTCCGTGAGAGCCAATGTACTAAAGAGTTATTGGATCAGGGTAAAAATTAAAATTTCGTTCAGATATTTCCGCCTAACAACGATCGTTATATCTTGACAGTTATACATACACTTAGTAGCCATGTACCCTTAATTTGCAACGGAAAGATACATTCTTACTATTACTTTTTTTATGTACTTGGACTGGATGTGTAAAACCTTACGGATCTCTTTCGAGAGGCTTCCTGCCCCCCCCTTCCCAACCTTTCCCACCAATGATGCTAACACCAGGTAGGCAGCACTGCCAATATTCATCCGTAGTGTAAAACTCTCATCCACTAAACACCTCACGCCACACCCAACCTCTTCCTTATAGGGGCACCGTACCACAAGGGTATTGTCTCGCGGCGTAAACTTCTGACACCATCTTTAATATCACTTCTTCTCTAGGTGGCTCAACTTATAACTCAAAAGGCATTTTTAGTTATAAATGTACTAATATTTGTTTCAATAGGTTTATAATTTAACAACAAAAATCTGATCGATTTAAAAAATAACTGCAGTTAGGAATTTATGTTATGTGAATAAATGTTTTTGGTTGACATTAGCATTAAAATAATATAATCATTCAAATCGAAAACAGTTTTTATTTTTACGTTTAAGGTCAACTCTAAATATTTTCCCCCCTTTAATAGTTTTCCATTAAAATAAACGGTGGTTTTCTGAAAATTTATTTTCTGCTAAATCTAAAACGTATGAAAAACGTTTGAAAATGTAAAAATTAATTTTTTATCTTCCTAGTTATCTTATAATGCGGTGGATACATTTTGCAGGATTGCAATAAAAAATAACTATGTATCAATAATTTTTTTTTACCATCGCATGCATTTAGATAGGAAATTATAGAGAATTAGATATTTGTGTGCTTTATTTGAAATATTATGTATTGTAATTTGATAATGTCATGTATAATATAAATAATCGAGGATATGTTGAACGTTTATCCTAATTCTATTACAAAAATACTTCGTTTTCAACCAGAATAAATAAAAAGCCGAAAGTAAATGAAAATCCAAAAATGAGATAAAAATTGTATAAATAAAAGACACAAGAACTGAACTAAAAAAAATGCCACAAAAATGTTATCACTGGATTTTTTTCATCGACTGGATGTGTAAAATTCATGTTGGTTTGTTTAATGGGTAGCTTATGGTGATGTATCGTAGTTTCCTAACATCGTTATCAGTAAAATTTACCCAATGTCGTCTGTGTCAATTTTTGTGCAGAATACTCAAAACTATTTGATGCAGCAATACTTTTAATAGTAAGTCTTGGTTTCTTTGAGGAAAAAGTATTTTGGTAATAATAAGAGTAGGATCAGCCATGAATGAAATCTCCCGGAGCTAAAAATATATTGGCTTCTCAGTTATTCCTATCAAGAGAATTTTAATTATCTTACAAGCGACATACTTACTGCCATGAAGGAATTAGTCCTACGACAATCATAGAAAGAGATCTTACCCAATCTCTTCGCTCTAAATGAACCTCTTATCATTTTTTTATTGACCCCTAAATAGTAGTTTTTTTTTAGCCAACACATAATTGAGGGTATTTTTATTTTTTAAATAAATCTTTTTATAACTTATGCGATGACAAAATTTAAATACTCAAGTATATTACATAAAATCTTGCATTTCAATTTATGTCCTAAAATAATATTTATAATTTTATAAACGGTAAAAAATATATAATCATTCAATAAATAAAAAATATTTATTTTGAAACAAACAAATTTTGCAATGATTTAACTTTGTATCTATGTTCACATTAAAATTTGTGATCTTATTTTTTTTGTCTCAGATTGGATGTGTAAAATCTTAAGGGTCTCTTTCAAATGAGCTTCAAAAATCCCAATCGGGTGGACTCTGACTTTCATGTTGGCACCTATGCCATGCTAAGCGATAGTGTAAGAAACTTCCTCGCCTAACATCCCGTATAATATTTTTACTCTTTGGACGTCCTACTTATCAGAATTAACTCGTGGTTATGTTAATTTAATTGAATAGTAAAGCATCAAAAGATATTATTGTTAATTGTAACAACAAGGAGATTATCTATCACGCCATCAATTCTGATCATTCTAAATTAATAATTGAAAACATTTTTACCAGTAATTATATTCTATGTATTCAAAACAAGTCCTTTGTACAGATTATAAAATTCATGCGCACTAATATTTATAAATCATAGATTCTCAAATTTTTGAGGGCCAGGCCGATTTTTAAGAATAGAAACAAATTGCGAACCCCGAAAAGTGAAAAGCGAATAAAAATCCCTTTTTACATTTTTCAATTATTCAAGCAAACCACAGGGGGCGGCGTCCTCCATTTAAAGAACCCCTGTCATAAATGATAGAATTCTCTTATTTGCAATAATAAGTCAAAACATATTTAGCTTAAAAATGTAATCACGATTTTATCAGAATAATTCTGTTTTACTCAATACAAAGGCATATTAGTAAAATATTTTGTTGTATTGCGATAGAATTTAATAATATTTTTTCCTTTAACAAAAATTAAAATATATGAATAAAATTGTTCTTAAACTTACCATTTATTAATTATAACTTTATTACACTCGAAATTGAATTAAAAAACGAGAACTAAAAACATTGATATTTCTTGACCCAAGAATATCCTGATTTACAGATCATGTCCCTCTCATACCATAAATGGCTTTATCCTTCTATGAAACAACACCTATTTTATATAAATCTCAAAACCACCTAAAGTTTAACGTCGCTGATAGTTGTTTAACTTCGTAGATTGTACTGAAAACGATTCTGCTAACTATGCTAGGCCGCTCTTACTGATTCATATAAGCACAGGAATAGAAAATTTAATTATATTGTTGACACTAAATTTCGCGCTAGTTTTTATTAAAATATATTGATGTAAAACATCAACACAATTATTAAAACAACTTGGTAAAAAACCACTAAAAAATAGTTAATTGATAAATAATAGATTATACTAACGTAGAAATCGATTTGAAAAATTTCATTGTCAACTTTTTTCGATAAAAATTTCTTTAATTCAATCGTTGGCCTATAACTGAGATATAAATCGAGTGATTCGAATTTATATGATACCTCTTATAAGAGGCTTCCAGTTAGCTACTATAAGAACTGACAGCGTTGAAAATTTAACTTCAATAAACAGGATTTACTCAAGAATGAATTTAAATAGAAATAACCCATCTTATTGTCAAACAAAAGCTTAAAACTGTGTTTTGAGCCTATTTAAATATACATAATTTTATTGCAGGTAAATTTATCGTTAAAATATAATTTTATTTTTCCTAGCCTTTTGTATAAATTAATTTTTTTTAATAATTTTATACAAATTATGATTATAAATAAATAAAAAATATGTTATTCTCAATTATATTCAAAAATTGAAATATATATATTCGAAAAGTAAATTTTGCTTGAATCATTAAAATCCTTTGAAATAAATCATTAATTTACAGTCCTCACTTACATAAGTTGTTTTTTTTGTAACCGAAGATTTATGAAATTAAAAGAAGGGACGGAACAATAGGAAGGGAGGGGGAATAAATTTCTTATATATTTTTATCAAATAAAAAAAAAAGATATTAATATTTGAATTAAGTAGTTATTCAAATTTATTTTTTATTTGTAAAAAAAGTACGTTTAAGCAAAAACTTTAGATTGCCGTTATGTAGCGAATACAAAGTATAGATTTCGAATTGAAAATTTTATTCAAAAAAATAAAATATAACTGAAAAAGCGAAATAAAAAAAAAGTAAAAAAATTTTCAAATGTTTAAAAAAAGTTGAAGCATATCAGGATAAGACTAAGACATTACCTGGAAAATATAATTACACGACTGCGAAAATGATTTTACGTTAAAACAATAAAAAATGGAAAGGAAAACAATTTATCGTGGTTTAAAGATTTGCCTTTTTATTAATTTAATTTGTTTCATGAAAGCATAAACTGTGGTACAGGGTGTTTCCAAACTTTTCCCGACTCTCTCGAATATTGAAAAAGTTGATAAAAATCGATTAAAAACATCTCTTTATTTTTAAATTCTTATGCGACCACCACTTTGAGAACCTCTGACTTAGACGTTAAAAGGAGGATAACCCGAAATGTAAACAATGTCTTGTAAATTTAAAATTTCTATAAGTTTTTGCAACAAATGTAAGCATAAATGGCAGGGATGCAACTAATGGTGTGGTACAAGTAAGCGAAGAGATAACGATTAATTTTTCATCCTAACTTTTCCTCTTGTAGATTTCACATGATCGATTATGCCGTTGGGTGTTAGGCTGTAGTGCGTGGGTTCGAATATCAATTTAACTACTTATTTTTAATTCATATTTTTTTCATCTCGGAATGGATGTATAAAATCTTACTGGTCTCTTTAAAGACGGGCTTCACAATCCTCCATCACCCCATACCAAAGCAAGGCTGTCATCACCACCAAGATCGGCGGTAGTGTAAAAATCTCTCACTCCAAAACTTGAACTTAACTCTTTCTTTCTTGAAACTTCGTACCACAATGGCATTGGTTCACGGAATAAAAAAATACTCGATTAAAGCTTTCATTTCTTTTCATAATTATAAATTACGAAAGAAACTATAAAAACAATATTAAATGTCGTCGTCTGTAATACACTAATCATATTCATAAAGGAATTTAGCAACATAATAATAAAATAAGAGAAGGCTAAAACCTGCAAGATTCTCTTTTGTCACAGTGAATTTGATCTCATCAATGGGATACTTTATTAACACAACAATTATTTTATGCAAATTTTTTAATTATCATAAGGAAATATGCCTTGTTTGAAATGCGATACACATAAAAAAAATATGTTCATTTTGTAAATAACACAGTGAAGCTTTAAAGGGATGACGGGATAAAGGTTTGGGGTAGGAATTGAAACGTAAAGTGTATCTATTAGGGGCTGCCACCTGCCAGATATATATCACGGTCAAATGTAATACTACAGTGTG
>SGJC01000040.1:0-37607 GCA_009887335.1 Henneguya salminicola | reverse complement strand
ATTAACTTTTACATGCAGATTCTCACTATGCCATTCGTTAGAGTGTAGATTATAAAATACAAAAAGGTAAAATAATATAATTTATACATGAAAAGACTCGAAATACTCATCAACTATTATTTTATATAACTTTGCACTATTTGTTGTAAAATTTTTAAAAATAAATTTCGAACAAAAAAAAGTGTGAATGGAAAACGTATATCTATTAAAAGTAATGCTGTAAAGTCAAAAAATCTTCGTATCTTAACTCATAATCAGTATCACCCTACTCTAAATAATTCTGCTTTTTGTAAAAATTTACGAATCTGATTGATTGAACTTTTAATATAATAATGATATAAAAACGAGAAATGGTTGCAATAATTACAAAAAATGTATCATAAAAACAGATGGAACTATCTCCAATAACACCTTTTAAATATTAAAAATTTCAAAATGAACAAATAAAGCGCTAGATATTTAACTATGAAAATTATTCTTAAAAATATTGTGTAGGTTGTCAAAAAAAGTCATTAAATCAATGAAGGAAACTTTTGTCAAAATTTCCGTCACAAAAGATGGACTAATCAACAATAAATCGGCTCCCAAGGAGTTTGATAAAAAAAAGGACAAAAAGTAGTGTTTTTTTTTTAAATAGTAAGTTAGATATAAAAATAAAATTTCAGCCTGTATTTAATTCTGGTCGCGATTTGAGCAGTAAATCTCAGTCATCGATATAAATATAGCAATAATTATTGCCTTTCAAAACATATAAATAGAATCATTCTTACAAAAAATCTTGCGACAAAGCTTAATGTTTGTAAAATTTATATTATTAAACTCTTTATTTTTCGAAAAATAAGGTTGTAAGGCACCAAAGATAACAGTAGAATTTGATTCGGATTACCGTTTCAACTAAGATAGCTTGCCAGTGACCAATATTTATCGTGAGTGAGCTGCTTTAGGGAAAATGTTAGATTCAGCTCTAAAAGCTTAAATTTAAATTACTTGCTGATTTTAAAAATAAAAAGCTGACAATCATTAATAATAAACTGTAGTACCAAAAATTATTTAATTGGCCTACCCTAACTTTTCGACGCGTATAAAAGATACGAATAAGAACGTATTTAATGACTACAATATTTATTAATGTCGTGACTTTTTACAGGTAAAGAAGTGTTTCATCAAACATATTTTTTTAATGCTGACTTCTCAGATCCATGTTCGTAATGTAGTTAAAATTAAATGGAAAACCTTAATAAGTGTATTCTTTGTTCATATTCAGTTTAATGTGGCCAATAAAAAATCATAATAAACAATCTTGTTAATATTATTGAAGTGCCTTATGTCACCCTTAAAGAATTTAACGTTTATCCTATTTGAAATACAACATTCATTTAGAGTACTTAATTGATGTAAATATTTCTGAATTTTTTTTCAAACGCATAGATTATAATCAGGTCGAATATGTATTGCCTATCTAAACAATATATTTGTTGAATATTAAAAATAACATTAAAAAAATTTGGTTCAGTGTATGTGTAAAATGTTTTTACAATGAAAACATTTAAAGCTTAATTTTTCAATAGAACATGAATTTTTAAATGTAACCAATTGAAGAAACTCGAACTAAACGTAGATTTTAGATACCCAGAGGCTTTCAGATGTTATAACAAATATTTCTGATTTTATTGAAAAAAAATGTCAGATAAACTCAATTAGATTGTATTATAATATTTTGAATAAAGATAACATATCCAAACATAAAAATATTATTAAAAAATACAGTCATTTATGTAAAAAAAATGCAAAATTACACAAAAAAATAATATTTACTTATAAATAAGTTTTCCCATTCCAATTAAAGTAGGTTTATATTGCGATATTTATTTTTAAATTTTTGTCGGGAGGATGGAAAAAATTACTAAATAGGTTACATGACTAAATACATTCAATTGGATGAGATTAAGCCGCATAACAATTTTTAGGAGGAAATGCGGTTAAATCGATTAATATATATTTTCAGAACATTATAAAGATGAATTGTATCTCATATATTCTTTTCATCTTGTTTTTTTTCTTTGGCAGTCTTTTGCCTACTATAAAGATCGGTTGTTTTTTTATATTTAATATTCTTTAGACGAAGCTGCAGTTATACAAAATATGACGTTGGTGTCTACCCATAAAGACCAAGAAGTTCATCCCAAAGTTATTAATATTCGGGAGGACAATTTTTTGGACGATTTCTTACCAAAGGGCCCTTTTTTATCATCTCCAAAAGAGAAAACACTTTTGGAAAAAATCGAGGAATGGTTCTGGAATCTATGGGGGAAAATATGTGCTTTATTCAGAAGGAATTAATTGATATAATACATTAGCTCATATGATTTAATAAAAACATTATTATTTCTTTTCATTTTTATATTTTTTTTTATGTCTACCTCGTGTGTAAAATAAGCTAGTCTTTGTCTAAAGAACTAGAGGGGTCTGATTTAATAGAAGTAAACTGATATAGATAACTCAATTACAATAAAAGATTAATCAGTAAACATTTACTTATTTGCATTGACTCTTTTCTCTTTCGGCTTTACCATCTCTCAACAATTTCTATATTTTTTTAGTTTAAATATTTCGTCAAGAATTCTTCTGTTATTCTTTCGCGTCAAGCAGGAAACATGTTTGTGGCTCTAACTGATAGTATTTGCATAATTTTTTCCCCTTTAGTCCTATTTTTATAAATAACATTTATAAAACTTTAAAACTTCACATTTTTTTTTCATGGACGGAATATGTATAACATTAATGGTTTCTTCTGAGATAAATTTCTCGGCTCGCGCTGACATTAATGTAGACCTTATTGCCATATGAGCGGTAGGATGTGACTTACCCGCATCAAAAATGAGATTTATTTTTTGTTTAAAAGGAAATCCTGCACCAAAAAGCACAGAATCACGGGGAAACTTTACTTTTCATGATCCTGCATTTGGGAAAATATTAAGTTTAGCTTGGTTTTTTTATTTTAAAGGCTTTTAGAATTTCTCTTAACTCGATTTTTATTATTATATGATTTTAATCGGCCATAAAAACCTTGACTATAAGTTTAATTATTAAAAACATTTTTATCGAACATTAAATTAAATATAGTCACGAATACAATTGAAAATTGCGATATAAAAGCCTAAATTAATAAAATTGCCAATTTGTAATAAATAATGAATTAAAACGCCTACTTTCATAAACGTCAACTTTAATTATTTTTTAAATTAAAGGAGTCAGAGATAATATTGTCAACACTATCCATCTAGGCTTAGAATAATTACGTGGTAATTTAAATGCTCGAGATGACTTTGATCGAAATAGGAGCAACGATTATATTTGCACTCCTTTTTAGACGTATGTAGTTGAGTAAGAGGTTTAATAGGGGAATATTCCTACATTGAAATTAGAGTCTTTACAGGGTTGTCTACTTGAAGAAAGGGGTTCTCGTAAACAAGTTCAACTTTAGTCTCTTTTTGAAAATGGCCCTTTAGGTTTTATATATTCATTCGGTGAAAAAAATCTTAATTTTAAACAAATATCAAAGAATTGCATTGAGCAGAGTTTTGAATAGAAAGCTTGCAATAAGTTTTCGACATTTAAATTTTTATCCTGTTTATTTATTTTATTTGAACTTGGCATTTACGAAGACTTAATATTTTATTCAAAAAGAATAATCGGACATAAAAATTTTTGCATTAAAAGGCATCGAAGGCTCAAAATAAATTATAAGGCTTTCATAACCTTAATATCTTTTAGACAGCTTTATTTTTCTCACAAAAAATAATTTTTGATAAATACAAGTTAGGAAAATTAAAAGTAAAGAAATCAATTTTGTGTTTGGAAATTTGTAAGTGGAAACGACTCTTGCTATCATGTTATGTTTGAGTTTATAGAAAAATTATAAGCTTTTTGCGTCCAAGAAGTACTCGCAGATTTAATAGAAATTAAAAAGTTTTTGGTGATCCTGCCACAAATTTTAGCGAATTGTTTTCTTTGTAAAATCAACGTTAACAAACTAATAATATTGTAACATACACTAATTAACGCCATTATAGTCGTCCGGTGTGTGTAAGAGTTAATATCTCAGCTTTCCGTAAAAGATTAAATTATGATTAATAAGTAAATCTCAACGACCAAACTTATTGGTTTGTAAACAAACGGTAGATGTTTAAGAATATATTGAAATTTTTAATTTTTTCTTTTATATCAACATTTTCGATATTTATGAGCTTCAAATTATTCTGTTCTTCTCGTTATGTATGAAAATGATGATTAATTCAGCTATTATCATTTTTTTATTTTAAAGATGTATTTTTTATCTTTTTCGTCTATTTTATATTTTTACACAAATTATTAAATTGTTAATGGAGTAATGCGACAACAACTGACTTTTGTCGTTCTTGAAAAATAAATTTTTTTAACTCATATTATCTACAACAACAATTTTTTGATAAATCTTCAATATACTCTGATACATTTATAACATAAATTTCATAGGGTCGAGTTCGAGCTTTTTTGAAATTCTCAATTTTGGCCAATTTTCCAAGAAATATATTTCCGTCTATATTACATAGATTCGTAGAGCATTCCTCAATAATATTTGATTATATCTAACTTATATTATTATTAACTTCTTTATTTCATTTGTTAGGCTCGGTTACTTGCTTGTAGTGAAAATATAGCCGCCTTACCTTTTATCCTTGGTGGGCTTGTTTCACGATAAATATTCGTGTTTTTTCAAAACTACATATCCGAACTTTCCATTTAGAAATATATACAAGATATAAGTTAAATTTAAAACGAAGAAATAATATATATGAGTATATTTTCTTTCCGAGGCAGTAAGTGTAATCGCAAGCCATATATTCTAGTAATGCCAGGACAGCCTATTATAAGGAGTTAAATCCAAATTTAGACAATATCATTTGCATATTAGCTTATTAAAAAAGACCAACTAATGGCTCACAATACAACTTATTTAATATCCTACATCAGGGGTTACGACCCGCCGGACTAATGCCTGAATATTTTAAAACATTGCAAGAAATATTTTATTCGATCTTCCTTAACTTTTATACTATTCGGGTGTGTGGCAAAAGTTTTTATTTTTAAAAGTGAATGTTTATCTGAACAAGTTTGGGATCGTTTTCATACGAATACAGTAAAGTCCGCTTAATGTTTCTCTACTGATATGAACAAATAAGTTATTTCAACATACCAGCGAGTAAGTTGGGTTAAATTTATATTTTTAATATCAAAAATTGCCCCACTCTGTTATGGCAATCTTTTAATTGATGCAATTTAAGATTCGTAATTTTTCCTTGATGTTCGCTTTATAATCTTTGATAGTGAGACAAATTGATTCCTACCTACCATTAAATGTAGGAAATAAACATTTTAGACATCGACAAGAGCATTTAAAACCGCCAAACAAGAATGATTTTACACTTTAATTTTCGAGATTCAAATAGATCGCTGGTTTATTGAGATTAGAAGATGATTTTTATGTTAAATATTCATGTTTTTTCGTAACCCCCGAAATGATTCGGAAAATAAGTCAATTATAAAAATATAAACACATAAAAATTTGTCATATGTGTTATTTGGAAAATTCCAAAAGTGTGATTCAAAATCTTGAGAAAGCTTAATATGGGTGAGAAAATAAAAATGTTAGATAGGTAGACTGGAAAGAGCGAAGCTACTTGGAGGGCATGGTAGTAGAATCTGATAGGACGGCACACGAGTCCCAGCTGTCGTGGAACTCGTTAAATTGTTACAAGATGACGGATAAAAGAAAACGCATCGATCAGGATTAAAACTGCTAAACTAAACATTCGAAAACATCTTGAGGGTAAAATATGAAGAAGAGCGTTGCGGATAAATTTGGAATCGAGGCAAAATTGAAAATGATCTTCATTCGCGATTAGCTCTGCTAGATTGGAAGCAAATGCGTACTCTTTCTTATGCCGCTATGAATTACGCGTTGCTAAAGGGGTTTAAGCAGACATCTTCTGCCAAATTCCCTGTTGACGATATCATGATGGAGGAAAAGGTCGGAAGGCTTTGCTAAAGAGATGAGTATGCTAGATTGGACTTTCGAACGGTTTTCTTGAGTGTTTAAAAAAACGCCACAACATTACGTTCAAGATAGCTGCTGACAAAGTCGGCAGTGCTAAGGGGGAGGCCATCAATGATTATGTTTCGCGTTTGCCTAACATTTTGAATGGTTACAGCACAGGGAAATTTTTTAAAGCGGAGGAAACAGAATTTTTATGCAAGTGGCTATAGGATAAAAATGTGTATGTTCTTAATTAAAACTGCCCCCGTGGTAAGTGCGCCTCAAAATTGAGTAACTCACATCAAATTCGTTAAAATTTCTCGCAACAGTAAAGTTTGCCGTTATACAATATTACGAATTTCAGAAATCCGCATTGCCTGAAAAAGATAAAAAGCTTGTCTGCCCTTTACAATGCCAATAAACGCCCATGGATGACAGTTTGACGACGGGATTATTTCATTTGATAGCAAAGGGAAAGGATTGGACCAAATTTTTTGTTTTTTTTTATAACTGCCGAAGCACATGGATGTCCTCAATTCGGTAGCGCAAAAGCTTATTGTTTGACCTTCAACCACCGCAAGAGAGCTACACCCACGTGCTCAGGGTATTATTCACGCCGTTAAGCCACAATTCTGACAACGAAAGAGGAATCCCGTATTGCAGGCCATGCATCAAAATTATATATCTTAAATTGATATAAAGACTGAGATTGACTTTATGCAGGCTGTATGATATACAGTTGGCCAGTCAAACATTAGGAACTACTTTTACAGAGCGCCGTTAATCTTCTCAGCCTCCGTGTGGATAAAAGAAATTCAATTGACTTTGTTTTGGGGGAGACTATAAAAAATGATCCGTGGGCTGCGATTTCAGATGGTAAACTCACGCTTGATCCATTTGTATTAGAGGAGGAGGATTGTCTGAAACATCAATTTAGTTATGTGAAAATATTGCTACCATTTTTTTACATAAAACAAGTAGGGAAGTCCAGGATATTGTTATGACATCGATAGTCTCCATTTATTTTCAAATAACCCCTGTTTTATATGTGCAGTCTGTTACCGCATTAAAAACTTTTCGTCTATTAATTGAAAGTTCTGCAGAAGGGCCGTAACAAGTATATTATACGATATCGAGCATACAAGACTTCTAATTCAAAAGGCCTATTAACTTAAAGCAACGAAAAATGTTGAATTTATCAAATGCATCGGATAACAAATTAGCTATTGAATTATCCTTTATTTTCAAAACTTTTTATTCATTAAAGCATAATTGAATTTAGTTTATTTAACTTAGATGTATGAGAGATGACCAAAACGACCTTATTCATGACATACACAACTCCTCTTTGTGTCAAATCCGCTTAATATCAATAAATTTTGATGTCCCCCTGATGTGTCATTAAACTGCTTTGATTGTAATTGCCAATCGATTATGCCTGAAAAAATTGAGCATTCATGCGGCTAAAATTTTATTGAGGTGTATAATTATAAACGACCCCAATATTCAATATGTGAATTTTGCAATTGAATGTTGTACTTAAAAGAGTATTATTTTCAACCACCACTTCATCAGCACTGTATATTGGTTCCATAAAAGCATCCTACGTAATGCTGGATGAAAATTTCAAGGGCGCCTTTATATATCACATTATGCTAAAAACAACCGCCCACTCATTGGGACACATCTTTAAAAAAAGTGTTAGAAATATTACATTGCAAATTTATTTGAACATAAATATATATCATCAAAATCGTGAGGAGTAATTTTAACAAACAAAAGTATAATTACGATTAAAAATTTTAGGACACGGTTACAGGTTAAATGCGACAAGTAATAAAATTTCAAGCCGTTCCTATGGCAACATCAATACTAGGTTGAAACAAAATTAAATCGCGTAAAGTGTGTAATTTTTATTAAAAAAATAGAAATGTTAAAAAAAAAGTATTATTTTATTTTCATTATTTATCTTCAAATTTCATTACAAAATGTCCCATAATTATAACAAATCGTTACTTCTAAAGCCATTAATGGTGTTGCGCATAGGCTTTGCGGTTTATTGTTATGTATCTTTGATCAAAGCTTTGGCTTGTATTGTAATTTGATCGGAAAAAAAATTTTAATTTTAATTAATATTTATTTTTAAAATTATATTATACAATTTTCGAAATTTCGAATCTTTTTTTGATAAGAATTTTCAGTATAATTATATATAATGTCATAATATAAATAAAGAGTCGCCGCTTAATACCAAAAAATTATATTTATAAGGAATTATAAAATTTCTAATATTTGCTGCAAACGTATATTACACTGATAACGTTCGCGAGGCAATCGTATTAATTCATGGTACTTACTTCTTTCCTATGATCTAATGCTACATTTGTACAGCTTTCTTAGAAAAAATATGCTGAGTGTATTATTTGAAAAGGGAGAAGTTTACAAAACTACTAGTCGAGGCATTGGTGCTAACTAAGCAGCCTGTGTGAAAAAAAATAAGGTGCTCGCAAAGAGACCATTAAGAATTTAGACATCCCGTCATATAACAAAACAATCCTGTGTTATAGAGTAAGTTAAAACGAAGATGCAAAATACGGAATTAGGATAATACAGCGAATGGAAATTTTTTTATTGAATTTAACTAATCTAACTACGGCTAAGGTATTTATTTTGCAAATGGTCGCAAAATTAAAAGCTAAATTTCATCTTAAAGAAAATAATAAAATTTGTTACCACAATTAACTATAGAAAAAGGATGTTATGCCGAAACAGAATTATTATGGAACCACACAATACTATTTCCCGTCGAAGCATGCAATGCGTGCAGTTCTGATTCAAAAAAATTTTATATGATAAAAGACTTGATACATGTATTAAACTGATTGTGTTTCCCGCCAAAATTTAGATTTATTTGTTCGAAATAATTTTTTATCAAATGAGCAATTCAATTGATTCTTTTATAAGTAAAATAATAATAACTCCACTGCAACTTAGAGAAGTTAATTCTAAAATGGATTAAAATATATTAATTATACGGATAATTTCTAAACTTACCTACATTCTGCCAGGAAATTAGAACTAGCATCGGCGCACTAAAACTGAAACATAATGATTATGGAAATACAAAAGAGGCGTAGAAGTTACCTTTTATTGAAAATGGGAGCATTGGAATACTCTAAAATGCAAAGCTAGATTAATTACCCATATAAAAAATAATTGATATATCTGTAACAAAATAATGATACATGAACACTCAGCGGCTTTTTTTCAAACGACAAAAAACCAATTTGTTGAAGAAGTAAAACATTAAGGGAATTCTTTAAGTTTCAAACACATTAAAATGATTCAACCAGTTTAAACTCACACCCAAGTAATTTCCCATTCATACCTGTCAACTAAAGGTGGATTAAAAAAAATTAATTTCTCGAAAATGAAAAAAAGGATTCGAGTGATTCTCGACAGCCGAACAAATTGGTATTCATCAAGAGTTACGAATTACATTTCAGAATATTTATTTTGGCTTGAAGAAGATCGTGTTAACGGAACACACTTTATATGTATTTTCAAATTATCAAAATATAAGGCGTCGGAGTACTTCAAAATACGGGGGAAAGGATGGGACATCTAAGACAGTTTTTTTCATCTATAATTACCTTTACTTTTTGCATGGAACGATGTAGGGAGATAATTTTAAAACTCTTCCATTTTTATATGCATAAGGAACAGGAAAAGGCAAAGGAATTTATCAACTTCTATTTCAAATAATCAACGGGATTGGAAGTTTAATTAAAATCGCATTGAGACTTCCTTTCGTTATATCTGATTTTGAATTGACTTCAATCAATTCGATATCAATATAATTTCCATATGATACTAAGAAAATCTGTTACTTTCATCTCTGCCAGTGTCTTGAGGAAGGTTCTAGAACATGGACTTGTTGTATTATACGGAACTGGGGATAATATAAATTTAACAATACGACAGCTTTTAACCGTTTCATTTCTACCTGTGTGAAAAATTAGACTGTTTCGATCAGATTAGAAAGAAATTGTCAACTCAGATAACTTAGAAATAGGTGGTGTGGTCTGCTGTTCTACTCCCCTGTTTCATCCTGAGCTGTGGTTCGTTTATAGTTTAATTCCATTTAATTATTCTCACTCTCAAAATATTGTGTCATCTTGGCCCAATCGATAGAATAATTTGATTGGAAAAGCTTGCCGAGGAGTACATAAAATAATCGAGGAATTTTAAAAAGTGATGAATAACGAGTTGAACTTAAGATTGTGAATATTATTGTTGGAGAAAATCCCCCTCCCTCATCAAAGAAATACAAGCCAAAAGAAAACAGACCAATAAATATATTTCATAATCCACACAACACCACATTAGTTGATTTTTTAAAGGGCATTGCTTATCATATATTCTTTAAACGTACAATTGAATTTATTAATATTTATAATAATTATTAAGGAAATATTTTTAATTAAAATTTTAATAATATAACATAAAAATACAAATAATTCATTTTCGAATGAATGACTTCAGCTGTAACATTATTTATCAACTCGGTGTATCTCCAGCCATTCGAGCTTTGGTTCTACCAACAATTTTATAAATCAGAGAATAATTTTGAAACACGTTTAAAAACATGTAGTTAACATTTAATTTAATGCCTCGCCTTTTTTTAAAGCTTTAAAAAAATATGTTTTAAAATAAAAGTTGGCTCCTGATACAGAACTAGGCAAATTAATCGAAAATTAATTTCGGGCCTTATCAAAAAAGGGTATTTCAACAAAAAATATAATATAATATCCTTGATATTACTATTTAAAAAAATACATTCATTTAGGGAAAAAGAAAAATAATTATTTATTAACTAAGCATCATAATTGCTTAATTCTTTAACCGTTCGAATGACCCTTCAAACATTTAAACCAGAGTTGTGTTATGGTTTTTTTATGAAGGATATCCTATCCGTTTTGAAGCATTCATTTAATATCGTTATTTGTCAAAAACCCTTCGTATAATTATTTTTGGAAATGTTCTTTGTTGGAGTAATTTTATCAACTAAGCTTTGGCATTTGTGTAAATAAACATAAACCCTGCAAAAATGTAAAAAAAATACGATAGAATAATATACAATTAACCATCATCACCGTCTGATGAAGAATATTGGTTTACTAGATTTAATATTTTTCCTCCATTATTATTGATTTCTTTTGAAATTTTTGGCTTAACTAATGCGCCATTTGGTTTGAGGTAAGTTAAAACTTTACCTATTTTAAACTAAAGCTAATCGAATGCACAAATACTTTATAAGCCTCTTTATTTTTTTCGTTCCCACTAACCTCATCGGTATCTTCGTTTTTCTTATTAAATATTTCCCTTGGATTTCAAAAAATAGTCAAAACTTAACAAGAATGTCATCTTCGAGCGGCTCGAATTGTTTTGTCTTTTCTGAAACAGATAAATGTTTTGCAATTAATGCTTCGTAATCTACAGAACCATGACGTTTATTTAAATCTCTTAATTCCTCTAAATGTTCTAATTTTTCCATTTCTAGTCTTGATTCTTTTGTGCGTTTTTCAAGGGCCTATATTATTTTTTTATAAAAACTTGCATAGGATTAGTTTTTTCGTCCTCCTCTTCTTTATTTCGGCGATCTTCTTCTTGTTTCTCCGCTATTCTAGAGGCTTGAAAGCTACGAGTGGCGCCATGTTCCATGGCATAATCCGTGTTAGCGGGATCAGTCTGATTCTAAAGTAATTACTTTACTTTAAATGTAATTTCAGATACACAGCAAGGGCATTTAATATAAAATCGATAAATCCTAAGACCTAAATAATCTTCGTTTCGCACGGTTTCCTATTGTTTAAAAAAAAATTTACTTGTCTTGCGTTAAATTTTTTACCCTTATATATGTATTCACCACATGTATTGCATCTATCATTTGTTAAACATATTTTACCGCATGCTCATGGGCGCCATTAAACGTATGGTGATTTGTCGGCAACGCTGCTGGTTTGGTTTAATAGGAGTCTGTGGACCCCTAGGAATTTTAGATGCATCAAAATCTGGCGGATAATATTTCTAGATGTATTAAAAACAGCAAGAAAATTACATTTATAACCTTCCGCTCCGACATTAATTGTCAATTCGTCGATTGATACCGTAAATACTCGACAATGTATCAAATACAACTTAAGTATTTTCTGAATATTTTAAATATATCAATTGTTATTTTTATGAATTGAAAAATATATTGTATTTGTTAAAATACAATGCTCTATTTAGTAGGATTTAAAAATATCAATTGATTTATATAAATTCAACAAAAAAATAAAAGGCCTAAAATGAATAACGACCTTTTTGGTATTTAACCCTCAAATTGGTTTGATTTACCCCCTCTAAGATATTCCTCATAATTGTACTACCACATCTATCTTATATCTAATTTTTGTATGCTTTATGGATATTATTTTGAGATAATTAAAAAAAACTAGTTTGTATGAAGCAACATTGTAGTACCACGGGCCATATTTGACACACCGTAGGGACGGTAAAAACTAACAACACATTAAGAAAAAAAGAAAATACCTTTTTTGTAAAATCTAGTTAAATTTCTAAATCCTTTGGAAGGCTTCCCAAGTTAAACAAGAGAATAATTCATAAAATGTATGAGGATTACAGAGCCTCCAAATACTCCCAAAACAGCCCACAGTCACACCAGCCAAGAAAGGGATACGGCGAGGTAAAAAAAACCGACTATTCCTTTCCATGGATAACCAACACACAGGTTGCTACCAGCGGGGATACCTTAAACATATTTTAGAATGTTTATTTGAGCCCGAGAGTCAATGTCTCAATTATATTACGCATGCGTATAAAATTGACTAAATACATAAAAGTAGAGACCTTCCTGCTACAGTTGGTCTTAGTCTGTAGTGCCTAAAGTGCAGTTAGCTAATATTAATTATGCGAGTCGAACCTCCTCAAGAAAGAGTGCCATGCAGATTCTACACGTTTTAGTCCGTTTTGATTGCAGGTTCCTTTTTATGCATCCTTTATACCTGTAGGTATTTTGAGTTAATACAAATTATAATATAGCATATAATATTTTATCCTTCTTCTTATCCCACTAAAAATAACAATATTAAAAATTAACGGCGATTTAAATTTTCACATTTTTAAAAATAAAAAAATTTTCAATTTATGTTTGTGCTGAATTACACCTTCATTCTATGCAGTTGAATTTTATTGTAAATTCATGAAAATATAAAAGGGGATTGGGTTCAATTTAATAGGATGGCAAATCAATCGAAGGCATTAAACATTTTAAAATAAATTCTTTTCAAAAACTTTACGCCTCTATCATAGCTTTTAACTCAATGTATTTCTGAAAATTCGGCGGCATTACATCGCGAGAAATATTCCGATTACATATATTTTTTTTTAATTAAATTTTGAAGAATTAATATGGCTGAATGCTACAAGGTACCCTCCTGCATATTTTATGAACGTGAGGGCATAATATTAGTAATTTCTTTCTTATAATATTTCGTAAAATATAATCCCATTCTCAATATGTTTATTTATAACGTGATTCTCCTTTATTTTTAGAAAATTTGGCTTAGTTCTTGGCGTGTTAAAAACATCAGTTGGTTGCGCATGCTAGTCAAAAAAATGTAGGAGGAGTTCTATTTTACCTTTTATCCATTAATAACGTTTATTTTTTTTTGTTGAATTTACGAAAACATCTAGAGAGAACTATTGACTAAAATTTAATAATTTTGCAAAGAAAAAAACGAAAATCTTACAGGTAATTTAGAGATGCTCGAATTACACTGCACAAAAATGTCCCGCAATGTGTCCTACTATTAATGATAATATTTTTTGGGTAAAGTCCCAACACAGTCACGGATTTACAGTAGTTTCCACCCTTGCTTGAACAACAATTATTTCGACGGAGAACCAGGCTGTTGATACAATAAACATCACACCCCAAATAATTTCAAAATGTACTCACGCACTACCTGATTCTGTCAGCTTTGTTATGCTGCCTCTATAAGCTATAAAAAATAAATCTCAAAAGACACGAACAAAACACCGCGATTCCACCACACTTCCCCAATCTCCAAAAGATCCTGTTATTCCGAACAATATAACTCCCTATTTTTCGGGTAATTATTTTTGTAATTTGACAATATCAGTATAAACCGCATGGTAATCTTTTCAGTATTGTTAAATCCAGTATTTTTTAGGTAAAATAAAAACTGGTTCTGCGATGCCACATTTAAAACGTGTCTGACATTATTCTAGCAGTAATACAATATCCATTTCCTAAAGGCTTAGTTGCTTTTCCTGTAATTTACATACACGCGCCCATGAGAACAATAGAATCTTAATTGAAATTTTTGTAAATGTCCCGCATTTAACCGAAACTCCACATCCCATAACTGTGACCAAAACTGTAAAGCTTGCAACAATTATTTATCTGAATCAAAAATACTCTAGCGCTCTCATACACGACTTATTTTTCCCTTGTAATCAATGCATCTGGAGAAACACACAATCTAACTTGATGTTACATACAACGCTGAAGATGAGCTCAAAATGCACATCCGGCTTTAGCTGTCTTACCAATCAAAGATGTACCCGCATGCGCAAATGTTTACGCATCCCTTTTATTCTTAACCGGGAAAATAATTTTAATTGCCTCCTGAGATATTTTAATGCGAACTGGATTGGGAATTATAAAGGACGCAAGTCCGAGAGATCCATAAAGGTACAATCATGACCTTTGGAATTGCCGAAATATCATAATTCAGAGAGACCCTTTACTAATACCCACATCAAATGTTGGCATCACTGTTTAACTAGAATCGTAAATTCCAGCCACCGTTCTTTATGGGTTTTTATAAATAAAATATGCGGGCCATAATACTCAAGCAAGCTTAATTAGGTCAAACTCCGAAATACATATTTGTTCTCAACAAATTAAACATAGAATCAGATATACAATGATCAAACGACTGGTATAAAATTACAACCGAAGTAATATACGATCATTTATACATGGAATTGCTTAAAATATTAGTCTTTTAATATAATTCCCCTTTTTATTCAATTTTGGGTTGCAGCAACTTTTAAATAAAATTTTCTTGACATATCGAAATAATTGATTGAATAAAAATAATGCCATTCGTAGTCAAATGTATTTAAAAATATTAATTTTTTTATTTGGGATTATTTCGTACGATTTACTCACACGATACAATTGATACTCATTCAAGAAATTTTTGAATGTATCTTTCTTCATGTTTATTTTACAACCCTCGGCCTAGGACAGTTATCTTTTTCAGGCCGTCTTCAATTTATGTCAATTCTTCAATCGCGTTTTGCAGAAATATGGACTAAAAAACTCTAAATTTGTCATCAATCGTATTTGTGAAAGCCTTCAAATAAGGTAAGCGTAGTTTTATCATCCACTAGTTTCTTTATATGTTGGGATATTTCTTGAGGGATCTATTTTTGCCTTAAATTTTACCTGTTTAACACCTCCTTAAATGCTCTAATAATATTTAGGAAAGTATAAATAATGATTTTGTCATATTTTGAAATTTATTTTGGATTGAGTCTGTTTTCCATGTTAAGGATAATTTTTCCATTCTAGCGGCTTTAATTATATTATACTTTGACGTACATCTATTCTGGTTGCATGTACTGTGCTGGAGTATCGCAATGTATCAATGACTTCATTGATATTCTAAAAGATATATTAGCAATAGAAGGAGGGACTACTCAATTGTTTATATTTACGTACATTTATAGATATTTGATCTTTCATCCCTGTACGGTGAGTATTGAAGCAAATATTTTTTTTATATTAATACATGATAACGTTTTAAACCATTAAATTGAACCGTCGTGGTGTTATTGAGGTGAAATCCTTGTAAGATGTTATATGGATTGCAAAATATAATTTTTAGAATTCAAAATATATTACAGAATACTATACTTTAAAAGCAGAAACATTTTATTTTTAATTTACAGCTAATTTATTAATTTCGAGGGTATTTATCGTAGTTTGAAATATTCACAATTTCACTCAGTATAAAAAATATAGTTTCAAAAAGATGACTATGTTCGTGTTATCAAATTAGGATGAAAAGATATTAAGCAAAAGTGTTATTTTGTTCATAAAAATATTCAAATTAAATAGCATGCGCGATCAAAAATTAGCTGCCATTAAAAAAGGATTACACGAACTGATACGTCACTTAATGTCGTTTAATTGCAATTTTTAAGAAAATATTTGTTAAAAACTTATAAAAATATTTAAATAAAAAGATACTATTTATGTTCTAATATGTTTAAAAATTTTTTGATAAAACTGAAGAAAGACAAAATTACTTCGCGAGCAACCATAAGTCAAGCTTGTGTTAACATTTTAAAATAAAAATGGATGCATTTTAATATTTTTTATGGCTACAATAATATAATTTTATAAATCTCAATACCAATTCCGGTTATCAGAATAAAATCTTGACCAGATCTAAATGAAAAAAGTGATCAAATACGTATTTTCATGAAAATGCAAAATAGAGCATGGATCGTTTATGCAAGTCCACGTGTCGACTAGTTTATTCATATCCCTACAATCCCACAATTTGACTCTTCTATCAACTGCTATAGTTGCAATAATATTATAAATAACTACAATCCCTTTCCATGAAATATTTTTAATTACCAATGATACACCCTGAATGACATTTTTTGTAAGATATTCCCGCCTTTTTATTTCGAAGGTTACATTTATTTATCGAACCGTCATAACCACCAACGTATAAGAATAAAGGGTTATCTAAAACGGTAAAAATATATTCTGTCAGTACTTTGAATATTTGGATAAAAACAAGCAATTGAAGAATCTAAGGTCCAAATCGTATATATATTCTCAATATTTTTATTATAAATAAAAAGTTGAGAAAAGTTTAAATGTGTAGGTTGAAAAATATTCATATCACATTCAACCAATTGAGTTAAATTTATATTAAACAAACAAACAGTTCCATCAGTAAATGAAGCTGCAAATTGTCCATCATGATTTAAGTATTTAATGGAGGTAGGCATTCCTTTACTGTGTGCAAATTGTTTGATAAATTTAAGGTTGTAATTGTTGATAAAAATTGAAAAAACTCTAATAATTCCATCTGAAAAGCCAATCACAATAAATATGTGTTGTTTAGAAATATTGATAAAATCGAATACTTTTGCTCGTAAATCAACAAAATTATGATGTAAATGATCAGCTTGATGAAATACAGCTGAGATAGATTTGATCAGTTTATATTTTAAAGAATTCGCAAGCTCGTCGATATCCGTTAATGTATTATCGTAGGATATTTTATGAATATAAATTGAAGATCTTCCACCTATACTAATAAGTAAAAATTTATTTTTATGAATTTTAGATGGAATATGGCATGAATGCATATCAAAAATTGCACTAGGATGATTACTTATTGACGCAACAATATTTATATTTTTTTTTATAGAATCAACTTTTAGTTAGAAAATATAATTTTTACAGATCCAGATTTTAATAACAGCGTCTTCTCCTGCAGTGCTGATGATATGTAAATTATCATCTTAATAAACCAAATAAATTATTACGATTGTTTACCCCAAAATAATTAGAGCACCTAATCTCTTTACAATGTAGACCATCCTGAACTAAATTGATGTAAAATTTACATTTATATTTTCACCAATTTGAAACTTATTGATATCTATTTCGTAGTATTCAATATTTGGGCGTTTAAGAAATGCTAATTTTATCGTAAGTCCTCGATCATTAACCTAAAAACCGTGATTCAATAAAAAAATATAATAGAAGAAAATATGGTTTATGTGTAAATTATATGTAAAAAGTTGTTGCTATAGTTAATTTTAAAAGGTGGTGACTCTATGTTGTATAATCACCTCCCCTCTTTTCTGGGCGAGTGAGAAGAGCAAAAGAACAAGGTATAGGCGGTTGCTGGCAATCGTATGATAAGCTGTTAAAAAATCATCAAAATATGTCAAGCAATCCGGGTCTCCGATAGAAGCTAACAATGATAAATTTGTAAAGAGATAGAGATTAATTTAAACCTGAACCACATCCCAAAATACTAAGATGTGGTTTGAAAAAAAGACTTAGAGCCTAACACTACCACCATGTGATATATTTTAGTGGTGCCAAATTGTGTGACTGAAATTTCATGTCAAAAGAGAACAGTTGAGGTTATACCTCTAATCGATGAAACAATCTATTTTTTTGTGGGATTTTAGAAGATATAAGAAAAATAAATTAATTGGGTTCAAAAAAAGACAATAATTGAACTTTTTAATCACGAAAAATAACATTTGAATTAAAACATAGGGAATATTTTGTTATCTAAAAACCAATTATTTTTATCGAGTTTAAGAAATAGTTGAACGTTTACGAAATTAAAAACGGTGCCATTGAGATTATAAACTATTGTATGTATTTCGCACAACTATAACTTGTTTATAAAGTTTTCAGTAATATTTGGATTTTTTGAAAAAGCCTATTTTAACAAATATTTGCGGTTCTGTTGTTAAAATGATTTATCGCTCGTAACAATTAATGTCAAGGTAATAATAAAATTCATCAGGTACACTAAAACTGCCAGAATCACAGAGATTCGGCTGCGAATAAGAAGCACAACAAGAGATCAGGAAGAGTTTATGCTGTACGCCAAGACCCGAATAGTAAGGCCTTCCCTGAGAGAAGAGATTGTTTACAGGTTTAGGTGGTAAGATTCCTCTTGGTCGCTTATGCCCTGCACGCAATGCAAAAGGGTAGTTGACTAATATCAAATGGGAAAACGTGAAGCTATCCAAGAAAGAGATTTATAGGGTTTCAGCTTTATTGTTGATGACAGCAAAAATTAGAACAATTGAAAATATTTTTTATTAAATTGTATAATAAACTCAATATAAATATCCCTATCGTTCTTGATATTTGTTAGGTAAAAAAAAATATTGATTCGGATTTGAACGAAACGTAATTATTGCATTAAGTCTCTAGATTTTATATATGGTTTAAAGTCAAAACTGAACCATTATCTAGAGTATGATGAGCAGACAAAAGTGCAAGAATTTTTAGACACCATTAATGTACACTCGGTTATGTTTTTATAAGGTCAGAACAACAAATTTTTATGGGAGAAAAAATTATATCACCAGTCCATATACTTTCGATTGTTTGTTAATAAACATACCCCACAACCCCCCCCCCCCGCAATAATAATAACATTGCAAATGTACCAAATATTGAATTTTCTATTTTTATGAGAAAGCACGCACAGATTATAAATACCCCCTGCCCTTTTCTCTGCCGACTCCAGTTCAACATGTTCGGGAAAAATAAGACAATCGGGTTTGTTAAATCTATATTTGTAGGCATAAAATTTTTTTGATGCTTTAGTGATGCAACGTAAATAAAGCCAACAATACCTGTCGTATATGACAACTCCACTGACGATGCCCCCCTCCGCAACGAATTTTAAATATAATCACATCATTAATAGGATCATATAATCCTATTTTCGATTGCTATATGTTTTTTTATTGAAAATACTTTATAAAAGCCTACTATCAAAAGAGGATATGATTTAAGAGAGACTATTCCTGCAAGCCATTCAAATTTAGGGCATGACTGATAATTGTTTTGAATTAAATTTACATCATATTTCCTATGCAACATGTAAGATCCATTGGCTAATCTTTTGAATACATTAATAATGCCATCTTTTCCACAACTCAGCAATGTGTTGCCAATGAATTTTAAATCAGTACAACACTGACTATGAGCCTTCAGTTTCGTTTTTTTTAGTGATTGGCTTAGTTCCAATTCGAAAAACAAAATATCTCCAGTGTCATGTCCAACTGCAATAGTTAAGATAGCATTAATATAAAATGCGTCGAGTGAAGTTATACATGAGTTTTCAATATTAGTTTTAAGGGAATATAGTTGAGTATATGAAGTCAAATTGTCCAATAAGGATACATTATATACCTTCAGATGTCCAAATATATCAGAAGCATATAAAAGGCATAAAAATGGGTCGATATGTTGAGTAAAGTATATGAACACAATTTTATTGTCATGCGCTTTAATAATCGTCTGATATATTATCGCTGATTCTAATTTTGACTATATTTACCCTCATGGCTGGATAATCTTATAAGATTTAGCATTCCTTTTAAATTTCCAATGCATAATAGATTCTCACTGTTATGAATTTGCAAATAGGAATAATCAGCAAATTTCGGATCTTTAAAAATAAGTCGTGGATGCTCGGATTCTCGAGTTTTTACGTATAAATTTCTTAAACGAATAATTCCGAACAAAAAATTATAAAAATATATTTAAAAAACTAAATTTTATGATAAATGATGCAATAAAAATCTAATTGAGAGCTAGTTGACTTATTTTATTAAAATTACACCAAAATGTTTTTTAGCAAAAGGTATACTATTTTATTGCAATATAATGAGATGAATCAAATTTTGAAAATTTGGGGAATATCTCACCGTATAAATCCTCAGAGAGTCAATGAGAAAAGGTAAATCTATTACATTTCATATTTTTTCAAATAAATAAAAGAATACTTTTCTCTGTAATGGATATATTAAAGTCAGTCATCGCATTTTTCAACAATTAAACCTTTATTCTCTACATCAATTGGATTTGGCGTTAAAATGTATCAAATTAGTAAGGAAACCGAAAAACTGCATGTTTTTTACATGTTGCAAAATAATGTAAATTTTGATTTAAAATTTAACAATTTAATTCATTTTCTTGGGAACTGTAACTAAATTTAATTTTAAAAATTATAATGGGATTTATTTTTATAAATGAAGCAAAAATAATATTTTGAACATCAATGATACACTCATTGGAGTATAAGTATATATATTATTTGAATAATCTATTTTTATATTTTTATCTATTTTCATATCCGCGTTGAAAATATAATAGCCTGGCCCGTGTACGGTACGTGTTTATTTTGGGAATAATTGTGTTATAAAAAAAATCACAATGTTTGAAAAAAAAAATGTATTTGATTGCTCTGTCTATTAAATAGTCAAAAAAAATACTTTCTTCCCGTGTGTATGACTAAACGACAAGTTTAAAGCCAAAAAACACAGCTTAGTTGATGATTTGCAATCCAATGAAATATTTTTCCTTTTTTTTGAGAGAGATAAAGATTGGTTTTCGTGATTGTAGGAGACCAACTATTAGTCTCTTAATCTTTTGGTTTTATTTTTTTATTGTGTGATTTCAAGATTAAGACTTGAGTCAACACATTACGAATGTTTCAATCAGTACTAAAATAAAAGCAGGAAAAAAGAAGTCAAAAGTTAATTTTGGAAAGAAACAGGAGACAAACCGTTGCCAATTATCTTTAACGAATTATTCCTAAGCAGATACTGTTCGTTACCTCTTGCCCCAGGGTAGAGCCTCTTGAAAAATGCTGTTTTTTGTCATTGAGACCCCCACATTGGTAGTTTTACCTGCCGAGCAATGTAATAGCATCGATTTAATAGATTTAGGCTGATTTTGAAAGGGACCAAAATAGGTTTTACACATCCAGCAGCTAAAAAAATGAAAAATTGAAAAAGTTTATTTAATCAACCTAAATTCTCCGTTTAGATGATTTTATTAGCCCCAATTTAGACGACATCGAATTTTTAGAAAAGAAAGCCTTAAAAATGTTTTAAATTCTAAAAATATATATTTCAACTTTGCATCTCTACAACCGCCAGTGGCTTGTTTTTACGACGTCTATCGAGAAACACCGATAAAAAAAACAAAATGCTCAAATTTAATATGAACCTTTTATAATTAATATTCTGTAAAAAAATCTCGCCATATATTTTGGTTTATATTGGTTAAATGTTCAATTTAATATGTTGATCTTTTTTATTATAACTAGTCCTGAGGTTACGACGGTAAGGTGTAGGTCGATTCATTGTATCATCTCTTTTTTGCATGGCCTTTTAAGTCAACGTGCGTTATCTCATTGGGTTAGCGTATTTACTGAGCTGATATGTCATACATGTATGGATTAACCCCTGTTTTAATATTTAATCTATGTTTTTCGTGTTATTTTATAAAAAACAACATCAAGTTAGTTAATAAGGAATAATAATAAAATGTTTGATTGTTCGTGTTTATTCGCGTGAAATCAAACTAACTGATATATTAGCTTCTTATTTATCTAATATATTTTTTACAGTACATAGATTGGTAAAACAAAATTCCTAGCACGAAAAGAGAAGTGTAGAAAAGTTAGCTGAAACGGCACTAAAAAGTATGGAGATAAATCCTAGTTGATAAAAAATGTAGGTAATTGGTATTAGATACTTTTTCAGAAAAGAAAAAAAATGAGATCTCAAAATTCAAGATAGAAATAGAATCTTGTCAAAATTTACATTTATCAAAGGAATAATATTATTTTAGCGCTTAAAATACAATAATGGGAATTTAACAGAGGTGTTTTATTACGACTTGGAGGCTTACTGTATATTTACCATTTTTGGCATGTTTTTTATGAAAGGAACTGTGGAGTTTACCCGAAGGCAACCTGAATGCAAAAAAACATGTGCATTAGTTTGTTATTATCCCAGACTTTGTCATTAAGGGATTGCCGCATTGGGCAAGAAATTCAAATATTAAGTATGAGGGGTGACCAAACTTCCTGTCGCTACGAGATCCATGTAAAAATCACAAAGACTTAAGCGTCTCAATCTCGTATTATTCGAAATTGTCATAAACAATTATTTCGAAAATTGCTAATTATATATTTACCACATATTTTGTGAAGATGTCACGGACATGATTTAAAAATACCAGCTGTGCGCATGCGGTTGGAGGGCCCTAATTTTCCTGTGCCTGAAAGAGATTAAAACGAGTCAAAAAATAAAGCTTATAGAAGAAGGAATGAGCAACATTAATTAAAAAAATAATAATAAAGGAGAACAATAAAATAATGCAAAAGAATGTAGTTTCGTTAAAAAAATGATTAACTTATATGGTTTTATTAATAAATTAATTTTTTAAACAATGAAATCCAAAAATGTTAAAATCTCGTGCGCCTGTTCGGGACAATATGAGACGGTTAAGATTAACCATTGTTTAAATAAAAAAAATTATTATTACCCAAATTTTGACATAAAAAATATTCGGCCTGTAGAATCTAAATCCACTGATTTAATTGTTTCACAGCAGTTAATCATATCTAAAAATAATTTATTTTATTGACACCATGTCTAATATGCCTTATAGATTCATAATTCCATATGAACACTCGTCCAGATTGACAACTTATAAGCACTGTATTATTTTCGGCGATTGAAATTCCCCACAATCCTTCCCTCGGCATATGACTTTGATATGAAGATAATACATTCCCACCGAAATCCCAATGTACGCATCTCCCGTCTTCTCCTATGCTTAGGATTGAATTCTCATTATGGGAAAATATGACTTTCCATATTCTGGCCTGATGACCGTAACCTTTCATGATTATACTACCATCTAAAATATTCCAAAGACATATGCTTCGATCATCAGCACAAGAACAAATATAAAGATGATTTTTAGATATAGAAACACAAAATATAGGTCCCTGGGTTTTTAATCAAAATATACTACCTTATGTCCAGAAAATGTGCACTGAAACTCCACAGTTGCTACTGAATAAGAATCCAATGTATATTTATAAAAATTTATCACTCCAAATGCTGAGCCAGTTGCGATCAGTATGGTGTCATTTAATTCATTCTTGCATAATGTAAGAGCGCATGAATATCTTCGAATAAGTTTCAAAAATACATTGTTTAAAAAAAATTATTTAAATGTTTAATAATCGGGTTTTCGTTTTATGCGGTAGATACATTGTTTATAAATCGCCATGAAAAACCGAGCGCCTCGATTATTTGCGTGTACTATCACATGTAAATTGATACAAAATTCTATCTTCTTGTGTGGTATTTTAAATAATATTTATTGTAATTGGACAAATAATTTATATAAAATAATTAACAAAGAAATTTTGAATGATAATAAAAAAAATTCGGACAGCATAAGAACAAGCTCAAGTGTGTGTCTCGAAGCAAGATTAGTGGATATAAAACCGTACGAGTATTTAACTTAACTGAAAAAAAATATTTTAATTAAATGTATTTGATGAAATTCGTTAAAACGTGAGCACCAACTCAAGCAGTTTCTTTCATTCTCATACCCACGCCTGCGAATTTTTAATTTAAGTTCAATGCCCCATAAATACTGTCAAATTTGATAAAGAATTCACAGAACATTTCAATTTCAATGTATATAATGATCATGCGCTTTAGATTGAACACAAAAAGGAATTTTGCAAAAATACATATTATTAACGTAAACAGCGGGGAAGTAATTCTAACATACATATACCGAATGCATTGATGTGCCTTACATGTTGGTGCGAAATGAATTGACTTTTGGTATTCCATAACATTAAACGTGGGAGAGGGATGATGGTAATCTACTTTATGTTAACAAGCCAGCTGCGCATGCGCTGTAAAATTAACCTATGAAAACTGCTGTCGTATTATTTAATTGGTTCCGACCGATTTTTGATTTTAAATTAATGGTTTACTTCGGCGATGTTCAACCTTTTTAACCCTGATGGTCCGTGAAAATAGAATAAATATCTCGTAGGGCGACTGAAGAGTAAGAGAGGGGATTAAAGAAATCAACGTATTTCGCATATTCTCATTGATGTAATATTATATGCTTTTGCTGGTCTTTTTCGCCGGCCGCAATTAGTCTGGCGAGCACTGGATTTAAGGACGTCATAAGAGAAATGTGTTAAAAGTCAAATAAATACTTACAAAAGTGTATAATTTCGGTCACATACAACCTGTTTGATAATATTATCAGTTTCAATATCGTATATCAATATGACACCATGAGATGAAATTAAAACCAATGTATTTAATGATAGAAAAAGAGAATTCAAAAACCAATGATAATGATAAAATTTTCGAGTTATTTTCATTTTAGAAGAACTAAAATTTTAAAATCTATTTTACCATTTTTCAAAATTGATATCAACAATTGCAATATTTCTACCTCCCCCTACACAAACCCTCGCCGCATCGTTAGTATTTTCAAAAACTGAGATTAGATGTAAAAAAAATATACTAATTATAAAATTTATACGAGAACTTTCAAAAATTGATATTGTATCAATTTTTTTTTTGCTTAAGTAATTTTTTTGCACGAGACAGTTATAATCACCTAAATTTCAGTCATTGTTGCACGTAACCTATAAGAATAGAATTTTTTAACCATAGAGAACAAATAACGGGTGTTTTTTTATAATATGAGACTAAATCGGCCATTGTATGCGCACGCAACTGTCTAAAAGAAAAGATTAATATATTTTGTAATTTAAACATATCGCGCACAATCTAATAAAATGGGTATAATTTTATTTAATACTTCTTGTTATTAAAGATGAAGATTTAGTTTTTTTACAGGCAGAGTAATAATTATTTCAAATCTAATTTGAGATATCTAGAGTAAAGACTATAATAAATTGACCCCTTCCCCAGTATTACGCAGCGCATTTATAAAATTATGATACAGATTTTAAAGTTTATAACTTAAAATCTATCTATGTGAAAAGAGGCTGACCATGATTCTCAACAATCACATGCATTCTTTAAAATGGAGCTTTTGATTGAATGCAACAGAATTCAAGCCTGTAACTATATTTTCGGTGAATCTCGAAACCTATCGAATTAATGGCGATAGAAAAAAAAAGTTTAAAACATCTATGTTGTAAAAAATGCTTTTTAATCTTTAATAAATAATATTTCTTTAAAATAATTGAGAAACCGACCCCATAGATCCCTTGAATGCCGTTTTCTCAACAAAAATTTCAGCAGAAAATCGTCGAGACAATTTTTGATAAGATTTCACTCTTCGTCGCAGGATTTAGTTCGATTCCGAATCCAAATTTTCATTTTTAACGCATTCGAGGTTCCCTCGGTGTGAGCTCCAGTGCGTACATCGATAAAATTCACTGAATGATTAACAGCATGGTGTTCATGTAGAATGGCGGGAGGGGAATTCTGTATCAGAGATCCAAGCTTTTTAATTCAAACCCAGATTATTCCATTTTCCCGCCAGACAGTGCAACACCAGTAAAAATTTCTTAGAGAGGGGATGTTGGATGTAACTTTTAGTTGAAACATTCCACTACAATACATTTCTTTTGGATCGTTTTGATTGTGGATGAGGACATGTGTTGTGATGAAAATTTTGAAAACACTCCTTCATTTATTTTACGACTACTCACGAAAAAAACTTCACAGAGATTTTCCTGGCTCACATTCTGTAGCGTCTCCTAGCCCTCTTTTTTATTTTTCCTTTTTAAAAATGATGACTTGAAGATAGACCCGTATTTTTTTCGAATAAAGTATTTATTTTTAATAATTGTAAAAATCTTTCGTTTTTTTAATAATACCCTAATTAAGTAAATTCACAATGTTCCTCCGAAATCCAAATCTTATTAGTTAGAATAGACAAGATATTGAGTTTGGAAAGATAGTTTTTTTAGTCTTTATAGCAATGCCTGAAATTAAAATGTGTATCCTCTTGAGTCATTTTCCCCAAATATTTATCATTAAAAATTTTTTAATTATAATAAAAATTTAAAAAATAGCTGCTTTACTGTTTTCATTTATAATTTCGGTACTTTTCGGTTATACGATCCGTTTTAAACTACCCCTGTAATTCATTGTAAATTAAATCAATAATTTCAACAATGGGTATTTGGCGAAATCTGTAGGTTGAGCAAAGAATGCTTTATAATCCCCGTAGAAGGTCGTACAGAATCTACCCTATTGCCTCTCATATACAAATGGAAATTCTATACTAAAATAGGGAATGACAAACGATAAAACACTTAACAGTAAACCACTGCAAGAATTTCGTAGATCAATAAGCGGAGCTCATACACAAACGATCGAGAAAACATGGGGATCGGCCAAAGAGGGAAAAAAGGACAAAAGAGGAACGCATCGTCATCTTTTGGATTCGTATATTTCAGAATATATATGGCGATCCACTCCTAACAACCAAGATCCATTTGAAAAAAATCATTAAAATATTTTGGAATTTCGGCCCCCAGAGATCTAAACCACGTTTAAAAAAAATACAATTTCATTAAAATAATAATTTCATTTTTTTTATAAAAACGGCTCGTATAACCGAACGGAACCCTAATTTTTATATTAATGTTAATTATTTATACTATATTGTCTAACACCCCCGACGACTAACGATTTAAAATTTGCATGTGTAGGTTTTTTGTTTTGTATACTTTTAGTCTAAAATACATAAGCATTATGCTTGTGGTTTTTATTTCTTGCTACAAAAATTGGTTCTGAAATAGCAATCCCGGCATAGTAGTTGGACGTTTTTTAAAGCTGCTCCTAAGCCAGAAATCTATACTTTTTACACATCCAGTCGATCGAGAAAAAAATCTTGGTTTTTCAATCGAAATAAAAATTTTTTGTTTAGCCTTCTAACTGAAGTCATAAAAACCTTTTGTAGGTTTTAGATTTTATGTTTTATGCATTTATATTCGCTCATATACAGATTTTTTTTATGAATCGAATATCATATAAATTTAAGCTAAATAAGTCTTTAAAAATATTTATAAATTAAAAGGGTTAGTAATTATATTTTTTTCAAATTTTCAAAATACCGTTCGAATGGAAACGAAAACACTAGAGCGTACATGATATCAATGTCAACATAATAAAATTATATAAAATTTCTAAGTCATAAAAAAGCCGGTTAAAAATGGTAGAAACTATAATATTGAAATATAATCGTATTTATGGCTGGGTCAACTTAAAACGGTAATCTAAAACCAAAATATCAAAGGCGCAGATGTGAAATAAACGTGAATGAAAAGCTCTCCCACTTTTCATTAAACTCATTTTTATGAGTTATATTTTTCTTTTGTCGGTTAGATAGATAAAACGGATCTTTAATGCAGAATTCTCCCCTCACCATTATTTTACACGCATGCTCTTTAATATTAAGGCTTTCTCCGCCAAAGAACGTTAAAAGTTATTTTTCATCGGAAGAATCGAAAATTTTATATCTAATCGAAAAAAAAGGAATCCAGTAACCAACTTAATGTCCTAATTGCCATAATTCGAGAATCAGTAGACGAAAACGAAAATGGCGATGTACCAAAAAACAACGGCCAATGTTTAATGAATTTTTTTTAATTGTACTGGCATATCAAAAGATGAATTGTTTAACCTATCATATTTTGGCTTGCTGGTGGGGAATTCTTTCTCATTGAACCATATGTAGCATGGGGATCTCATCTACCAATTATTATATCTAGTCTGTTCTCTAAGACCGACCCCCCCCCCTTAACTTTGGCATTGTTCTGGGTGATAAAGAGTGATGAAAACAAATTCGTGTTATAAACTTAATATTTTAACGTATTATTTGCATTCTCCTTCAATGTAATTTTTCTTAAAAAGACAATCTTCAGAAAGATGGCCTTTAGATTTTATTTTTTTCATAAAAAAAAATACTTGGCTTTAGTTTAACAGGGAAAATGGAGCAAACACACGCGACATTGATAAAAATATAATATCTATCAAAAATCTTGCACTGATTATGCGCGACTTTCACGCAATTAAAGTCTCATTGCTGATTTGACTATTATATTAGTATATCCCGTGGGTTGCCGAAACATATTTTGTTGGGATTTAATTTTCACTTGAGTATAAAATATTTGTCGCTTAACAAAAATCTGTTGATGCAACCAATAAAAATTATATAATATTTGTTGTACAATATTCAACCCTGTATGTATGCGTCAAACCTACTTAAAAATAATGCAATAATAATATTTATTCTGTCACGTATAAAAATTCTATTTCAAATCGAAATAGCCACTCAAAATAATAGTAAATTTCTGGAAGTATATTTTTCAGATTATATTCAAATCATTACTTTCTAGGTGTTAGTAATATCCTAAAATGTGGTTGTAATAAAAAGATAAACAAATTCTATGTTGATTATTTTGATAATCTTAACGTTCACGATTAGAGCACAACCATCAATCTAATCATGACTAGTTTTTGACAGTTAAGGTCGTAACGACAATGATTATATTGAACAGTAATTAAAGAAATATGGAATAACGCAAATCTAATACGTATTCATATGTGATATCTTATTGTAAGATATAAAAGATTGGGTTTCAGGGTTAGGAGTAAACCTCTTACGTAACAGATCATAGTGGAAATGGTATTTATTTCACTGATAGAAATGAAGGCTGAGAAATCTTATACTTACTCTTAAAAGAGAACAATAAAATATTCGTGTACAATCGTAGACAAAACAGATCACGTGTTTTAGTTCAAACTTTGTTTATAAATTTTTATGTTATAAAAGGAATGTAATGAAAATAGGAACCTCCCTACATTTTTATATGAAATGGGCACAACCATCTAATGTTTCCAACACGCCAAGAACCACGCTGAATTTTCGAGAAATAAATGAGAATAACGTTATAAATAAACATATTGAGAATAAGATTATATTTTACAAAATAAAAATATTATAAGAAAGAAAATACTAATATAATGGGGGCATGCTAGAAAAAAATTGAAAGGTGGCCCTATTGTGTCATACAGCCAAAATATGTACGGCGTTTAAAGAATAAAATAAATCGATAAATTTGTGCCTAATTAAGACTAGTGGAATTTGATAAAAACGATATGGGTAATTTCGAAAACTTATAAAACAATAAATTGCATAAAAATTAAAGAATAATAAAAATATTATAAACTACAATCAGTATCAGTTGAAGAATATTCAGCTACAAGATATGGATCAGAATTGTTTCGTTGGAATTTTTGAATTTTCAATTCTTGTTTTTTTGGTGTAATTTTTACAAGTGGTTTTATATTTTTGCGGGTAGTTTGTACCTGTCCCCTTTGAAACTTTAAGTAACAATGGTTTTATATACTTTATATATATTTTGTGTTATTTTTCTTTCTTGGCAATTTTTCAAAGGCATACTTTTGTATTTTCTATCCGAAAATAACTTTCTCTTATAAAGGAATAAGTTTTTAAACCTGACAAGATGGTCTTCTTCATTGATGCTTAATTTATGGGAATTTATTTGCATAAGAAAATGTTTGAAAATAATTGAATCATGATCAATTATCATGTGTCTGTGATTTAAATCTTTCAATTTTTCTAATTGATCATATTTTTCGATTTCATATTGAGATTCTTGGGTACGTTTCTCTAATGCCTATGATTATTCCTTTTAATCGCAACCTGAATAGGATTTGTTTTTTCTTCCTCGTGTTCTATTGTTTTGTATAATTCTTCCTCTTTCTCAGCTATTGTTATGGATTGAAAACTTCTCGTGGCTCCGTGCTCCATTGTATAATCCGAGCTTTCTGGATCAGTCTTTATTTTTAGAATTTGAACTACTTTGAAGGTAATCTCAGAAACACAACTCGGGCATTTTATATAAAACCTATATATTCTAAGTCCTAAATAATCTTCATCTCGTACTGTTTCCTTTGAATTGGTTTATGATTTCTTACTTGTCTAGCATTAAATTTCTTTCCTTTATAAATATATTCCCCACATGTATTACATCTTAAATCTTTATTTCTTAAACTACCTCATACTTATTGGAGCCATAATACGAATAATAAATTGTCGATTTTTTGAAAGTCGAAGTTTTGGTAATTTTGTGGCATCGAAATCCGGTGGATAATATTTCTTTAATATCACACAACCAATAACCCTACATTAATTACTTTTCTCTCCGACATTTTCTTAATACATTCAACGGGTGGTTATATATATATTCGATTTTACTTATTCAATTATGACTTAATTGAATATACGATAAACATTACAACCTTTGTATCTAGATGAGTTTATTCATAATTAAATCAAGACTGGATTCTTTGTAATATTTGAAATGTATTTTAAACTCCCTTTTTTGATACGAAAATTTATGATCAATTTTTCGTCTGGTAACGTAATCATATACTTTTTATTTTATCGTAAGAATTAAATTTGACTTTATTTTATTCATTTGATATTCTTTATTAATGCCGATCATAGATGGATAACCACATGACAACATATATTACTGATACCCTCGTTATCATATGAAACATGTAAAAGCACGATTAATTAAATTCTTACTCTTGAAACAAATTCTAGTATTTAAACGGGGGAAAAATTGATAACTAGGGGGGGGAGTACTATACAGTTTTCTAGATGGCAGAAATATGTAATAGGTTTTCCCGAGCTAATGTAACAGTTTTAGGGTATTTCTAGAGGGGAGGTTTACTGGGTAAGATATCTAGACTAAAACTTATGTCAAAAGAGAGAAACCTACATGAATGGTGTTTAATTAATATATTTAAAGTGATTAATTCCCAATAAATTTAGTTGTTTGAAGCAGGGGTACATTGATTGGAAATTTGTCAATGCGGCGAATTGCGACATTATTTAAAATTTATTTGGCGGTCAGCAGCCAATATTTTTAAATTTTATAGACCGCTCTTGATATTTTACCAACCCAGCTTATGATAATCATAACAATTACTACTGGGCAGTTGAAACTGGCTTTGGGTTTAATTATGGTAGAAATATATGTAATGACCTTGAGCATCTTGATTTATTCTTTTTTATTGTGAGGCTACTCCCAATCTTAATAAGATATATAGTATTTCTTACAGTGTCGTTTTTTAAACGCCTAGTTTATTGTCAGAAATTAAAAACCAAATTTATCAGTTTATTTCCTAATATAAATGTTACATTTGAATCTGAGCAGGCCTTATCACTCTTTTGTAAATATATTGTTCGAGAATTTTATTTAAGATTATTCTATCTATTTTATCAAGTGTTTTTTTAACAAGCTTATAAGATTGTAGAAACTAACACTGATGAGGGATATCTATTAATTATCCCTCTGATGAAAAGATAGCTTAGAAAGGTCGTACCACCTCTCCCTGCCACTTTTTAAGAATATCTTAGACGGGAGTCATGGATTCCAAAAATATATAAATATAAAACATATAATTCTTAAAATCGAAATAATACAACGAAGAAATAATTTTTGTCCTCCCCAGAAGCAAGTTAAAAAACATATAAATGAAATTTTTAAATTTTCCATAAATAACAAGAATTTTTTTGTTAATATTTATTGAATTTTGATGGGAAAATAATAAATTGTAACAAGATTGTAGAATTCTTTTTTATCTCTGACTGGCTGTGTACAATTTTGATGGTTTCTTTCGAGAGAGTTTCCCACTCTCCTATTCGACCAAAATAAATGCCCTAACACCCCATTACCAGACTCAGCGGTTGCGGGGACTTTAAACCCCTAGCCACACCTAACCTTTTTCCTCTAGTGATGGTGTACCATATTGGCAATAGTTAGCACACAACATTAGATGGTGCTAAATGTCTATTAGAAAATGATAATCATTCAGACCGAATTATATTTTCCGTTCTATTGATTATATCAAGGTTTTTTATTTAAACATATCTAATAATACTGAGGAATAGGACTTAAGAATTCCCTACAAATATTTTTCATGAGAATTTTTGACAAGAAATTTTCCATCAATATATGCTCAACCGGAAAGCAAAAACCGAATAATTTATACAAATTTATTCTTTTTAGTGACAATACTATTTCTCCAAAAAAATATACACATGCGCAAAAATAATTTAAATTGATTGCGAAAAGATTGTTGAGTGGTATACGATCGACCTTTGATGCTACGGGGATGGTTGAGAGTTCGAACCAGAGCTAGGCCATTTATTTCTAAAAATTCTTGATTTTAAATTCTGGTTTCGTATTATTTTATAGCATCACGGAATACCTTTGAGAGGAGAGACTACAGTAGAAATATATGCGTTGCAAAACCTGAGAAAGAGCAGTAAAAATGAATGATTAATTATAATGGACCTCCTAGGTCCTAGTGTAGTTAGCAGCGCCATTTCCCACAAAACTAGCAAAATTAGACCTTTTTCAGCTCCGTCAAACGACGGGTAGCATACAAAAATTAATATGTAGCGATGCCCTTTTTATGATTTAAGAGGATTGTTCATTCTGGAACCAAAACTATTTATATGGTAAGGAGGTGGTAAGATCAGAAAGGGACGAGGAATCCTGTAGCAAAAAAACATTTTGTTTCTTCGCTATTCTTTTTTATTGGGGAAAAGTAATCAAAAAGGCCCCGCCGATTATTTTCCTAACAAATAAGCTTATTATTGTGGGGGGAAACCATTAGGTATACGATGGCTTTATCAATGTTTCAAAGTGATAGTATTGACAATGTTTGAAAAATTATAATAAATATAAAACCTGCTCGAGATTTTGAAATGTATACTATTTTTAATTGTGTGTTACAATATTTGGATAAATCAAGAAGCATTTATATTTTCCAGCCAAACATTCTCCACCTTAAAAAATAATAAACCTTTTACTGGCAATCCTCTGGAATAATTTCATTTCAAACTCGATGTGATATAATAAAAACCCCATTCTAATTTTTATGAACTTTTACAAACTTAAATTTTCTTAAAATTAAATTAAGGTCGTAATTATAGTTTGTTCAGGAACATTAAAATCCCCACAAAAATAACATAGGATGGAATAAAACTTGGTTTATTATTATTATAAAAATATGAACTAATTTAGAAATTTTACTTATTTTTAAAATTTAATAATCTTTCTCGCTGTGTTTATAATATTATTGATTCTCGAATTCATTATGTTTAATCATCATTTTAGTGCACAACTCTCTGAAACAAACAGCTTTATGATGTATAAAAAAATACTAGGCTGCTCTCTTGAAATTAAAATAAGTTATGGCCATTCAATCAAAGGGTCATCCTAAAAAGAACAACCAGGTAAAAAAAGTCCAATTGACTAATATCCAATATAGAAAAATTATTATTACTTGCTAGCGGCAACAAAACAAAAGTCAGAAAATGGCAAAAGAATACGGAACTGGGAGATTTAATGTTTTAAGCGGTTATTCCAATACAACTTTGTATATTTATTTTATTATTATTTTACTTTTCGTTTGCTGAGATCTGATTATTTATATATCTTTAGCACTCTTGTTAAAATCTGTAAGGGTAATTTTTTTAATTTTGCGATAGAATACGAACCGGGGTACGAACTTGGTAGGTTTAATGGCAACATTAAATTTTTCCTATCCCACCTTATTGATCCATATTTTGTGTGCCAAAGTTTTGTTCAACCCTAATAATAGTGGGGTCATGCATTTTGAGCAAGACAGAAGAACTTAGGTGACCTTGTTAACAAGAATTGAATATGCTTGAAATCAAAGTAGGCTAGAGTTCCTTGAATTGTTCAAGCAGGGATCAAATTTTCTTCCGAAGAGGAAGGGTCTGTTGAAAGTTATAATAGATATTGAAAAAGTGGGAATTTTTTAGACTCGTATTCAGAACGGACAAGACTAAGTATTTCAGCATATCTGGGTGATACCTTTACAAAAATTAAGATAAACTATTGGCAAACTTTGAATAGTGACCGTAAAACAAAGAGACCAGTAAAGGTTTTTCCCATCCAGAAGAGGTCAAAAAAATAAATAAATTTATAGGATATATTATGCATTTTGAATCATAGAGATCCTACTGCTAGGGAGCAATATTGAAAGGAATACACAGAAGCTTATAATGAAAGATAATATCAATTTGATTTGAAGTTTGTTGAGAGAAGAAATTTGGTTCTGAAGTGTGATTGATGAGAGCACACACTACCTCTTATTGTCTTGGAAATTTTGTATACCTGGAAGTTTACTAACGAAAACGGAGATACCGCTATTCTCTCCATCAAAGGTCTCAGCGAGATTTTACACATTACCTTGACGTCAGCAAAAATGATAATAGCTATAACCTCTATCGCGACTAAGTTATAAATCAATTTTTAAGGCGGATCCTTTTAATTAGTATTTGAGGACCTATCAACCTTACTTATGACACAAAAAAGTCTTATATGCATTTTTTGTTGATTTAAACAATTATGAATGAAATACTGATAGAGTAGAGGAGGCAGAATATAATTATGTTTAGCACATTAGATTTTTTGTCAAAAGAGGACTTACATGAAAAGCCTATGAGTCATTCGTTAGCTCTTTTTTTGTCTCAGGCTAGATGTGTATACCTTACTTGTTCCTTGCAAGTAGGGTTATATCTGCCAGACCAGCCAGCGTCAAGTAAGCCCATATGCTAATATTCGAGACAGCGTGGGATTTTCCCGATCAAACCTTTCCCCTCTAAAAACGCCATATCCTCGGAGCATTGGTTTATGGGTTCGTAAACACGTAACTCCAACAATTGATTTAATTGAGATACCCGCCCCCGTTGCAACAGATTGTCATAAAAATCTCACACTTCCTAGCTTAAAATAGAACAAATACTTTGACATATCCTCAAAGTTTTAAAAATTTTTACAAATTACATAAAACCTAAGCCTAGTATTAAAAAATCATGGCATCTATTTTTCTGTTTGTAACATTTTTGGAAGCAAATATAATTATTTAAATTTTAACAATCTTATAGCAGATTATCAATAAAAAGACTCTTCTAGCCTTGAGTTTATTATTCACCAACATTTTTAGAATTACTTGCGACATAACAGCGAGTTACATTTTGAGCGAAAATGATAACTTTACTCGCTTCGTTATTTTTAACGGTTTACATTTTTTTACTATTTTAAATAAAATGAATAGGCTGTTGATTGAACACAATCTCCTCATAATTGTTACATTTATCTGTGATTAGGAATATTTCTTAACGCTGTTTATAATTTTATATAAACCTGCAGTCGAATTAAAAAGAGCTAAATTTAAATATAATAATGAAGATTGGAGGATGCTAACTGAATTAATCTAACATGTTTTTCCTAATTATATAGAACTTCTATAAATCAATTAAAACATGTTAAAAAACATCAAATATTCGCAGTGTGTTTAAAATTTGGATGTGAATATTTTACGCGAAAATTACTAATTTTGCAATAACTACAGTTAGTAACATATATTCCTTATAAATAATGAGGTTCCTGCCAATAATGAATGAAAATATTATAGTGAATAGGAAATATAAATAATTATATATATATTAAAGCAATTCTGTCTGTCTGTCACACTCAACTGCGCATGTGCTGCTTTCTATACGGCGGATTCGGCTCATTTTAAATTTTGAAAAATGATTCAGATTTTATTTAATTAATTAATATTAATATTATATTAAAACAATTCTGTCTGTCACGCTCAATCGCCCTAAGCATGCGCGGTATATAACTAAAATGGCGGATTTGGCTCATTTTTAATTTTGAAATGAATTAGATTGTTTTTAATATAAATATATATTGATACAATTCTGTCTGTCTGTCACGCTCAAAGCCTACTATGAATTTTATAAGTGCTTTTAATGACGGAATTTTTATTTTCAAAGTTTGAACCCTGAATTAAAGTCACAACAAGAAATAAATCAAGTTCCACCAAAATTAATTTTTTTCTATCTGATTACTACGAGTCAATGAAGTGAAACTTCCATTTAGACGAGTCATGACTACCTTCTTTGATATCTCAATCTTCACAAGTTCTTTTTATTGGGGGAACCATGATCAAATTCCAAAAACTTCAAATAATTAATCTCTAGATATTATATGACGGGGAGCAAAGCCACCCAAGTAAAAAAAAATCAATCAAAGGGAACTTGAATTAAGACGGGTCGCGGCCGCGAGTAAAAACCACCTAGTACTGCAATAAAAGTTTAAAAAATAGGCTTCAGTGAATAAAAGTGAAGCCACTTAATCTGGATTAAAAATGTCGAAATAATTTTACGTACAATTGTTTTAAAGTGTATAAATCTTTCATAACTTAAAATAAGTATTTTTAAGCAAATTTTTGCATGATAAAATGTATTTTTTTATTATAAAAATAGTAGAAGTTAGTAAAAACATTCGCATGTTCGAAATTTTAAAATGTAATCCAAAAATATTTTCGAAATATATAAATTAATCAATCTAAAATTTTTATATAAGAGAAAATGGCTGGATATTCCCAATCAAGATATGTTATAGCTGTCAACAACCACGGATATTGACATTACAAGCAACTAGGAGTGGAAATGTTTCAAATGAAAGTGTAGGAGCAAACTTAGCATAGATCGTTGTCGATTTTTCACCAAATTCATATTTCCTCTCGATTTTATACTTCTATTAATACATTTATTTTTTTTTTTTTTTTGTACTCGGCCTGGATGTGTAAAACCTTACTGGTCTCTTTCGATAGGGGCTTCACGGTCCCCCATTCTGCCCATGCAGACGCCAGGTAG